>JAHFWL010001546.1:0-46071 GCA_021292165.1 Shinisaurus crocodilurus
GTTCTGAATTCTGATCACGTTGGAGAGAGGAAGAATCCTACTTTAGCACAATGCAACCTCTTGCTTGGGGAATGAATGGTCTTTTCTTCTTAACCAAATATCTTAATGTCTGTCCAGTTTATTGCAGAGACAGAAACTGTAGAAGTTGCCAGCCTTTCTCCCTGGAGAGATCAAATAACTTACTTACTTTTCATCTGCAGGAAATTAGGAAGCAGGAATGACAGAACAGACGAAAATGGAAAACCTTTTGTTTCCCGTAGAGTTCATGCTGCCTTTGTATGAAGTCTCTTTACAGCAGGGCTCTCCAACCTTGGGTCCCCAGATGTTGCTGGACTGCAGCTCCCAGAATCCCTTGCCATTATTTATTTATTATATTTATACCCCGCCTTTGTTCCTACAAGGAACCCAAGGCGGCTTACATAGTCCTCCTCCCCTCCATTTTATCCTCACAACAACCCTGTGAGGTAGGTTAGGCTGAGAGTCAATGACTGGCCCAAAGTCACCCAGTGAGTTTCATGGCTGAGCGGGGACTAGAACCCGGATCTCCTGAGTCCCAGTCCAACACTCTAACCACTACGCCACACTGGCTCTTACATTAGCCATGCTGGCTGGGTATGCTGGGAGCTGTAGCCCAGCAACATCTGGGGACCCAAGGTTGGAGAACCCTGCTTTACAGGGTTTACAGGAAGATGTGGTGGGTGGGTGGGGGACACACCCATATACTGCACACTAATAAGAGAAATGCTTGTTGTTGGCAGGCTGCCTGGTATAGGAGCCTGGGATACACTTTGCCCCAAGCTTTTTGAGTGACACTGTGTACTGTCACTTTAAGAAGTTCAGCCTGCCCTACCCCCTGTGTAAGGGCAAGCCTGGAAGGCTTGCACCTCCTATTGGAATGGATGGAATGATCAAAACAAGCAATTGCCTCATAGGTCATCAGCATGTGGTTATGGACTCAGGTTCAAGATCCAGCAGTTTGACTTAATCAACTGTGCTAAGGTTGGGTGCCTCATGATGGAATTGGGCACCTTAATCAGGAGGTTGACATGAATACACCCCAGGCAAAGATTACCAGTAAGTACGATGGACAGACAGAGGTCCCTACCCTTAAGTACCGCAATCCATGGAAAATCCTGGCCTTAGAGTTGGACAAGACTTCCGATTTGTCAAAAGCAGCATTCTTATAGTATTCATATCACCCAGTGACATGGCTCCTTTTATCTAAATGCTATAAAAACCCACGGCTCAAATGCCCAGTGTTCCTGGCTTCCCCAGAGTTTCATAGATTTCATAGAGCTGATAGAGTTGGAAGGAGCCTACAAGGCTATCAAGTCCAACCCCCTGCTCAATGCAGGAAACTAGTGGTCTGGCCAGCACACATTCCTGGCCTCCCCAATGTCCTGGTACCACATACATTCTGGTGTGTGGCAAGCTCAGTGTTCTTGACTGCATCCACTGGCTCTCTCCCTCCCTTTGCTGAAATCACTCTCGAGCTAGTAAGGTTCCCACCTATGAATCACCCAAAAAGAGGACAAAAGACACCTATTTGCATAACATTTTCATATGCTAATTTATGTGTATAGATGCATATTAAGAAAAATTATTATAATTTAAGGCCCAATCCTATCCAAGTTTAGGCAGAAAAAAGTCTTACAACTCCCAGCCTTTTTCAGCCAGCCACACTGGCTGAGGAATACTGGGAGTTGTAGGAATTTTTCTGTCTAGACATGCTTAGGATTGAGCCCCTAAATAGAAATACAATAATCTCACCATCACATGGAAGACTATGCCCAGGTGACCTGTGTGCCTTGCACAGTCTGTTGTCCATGGGTTTTTGATAGGCAACTTCAAGGCCCAGCTCCTCCTTCATGGATTGCAGTCCGCAAAAATGTGTGCCATAATAAATGTGTTCGTCTTTAAGGTGCTATAGAAATAAGAAAGTAGACTACTTTGAAAAGCAGTAGTTTAAGCACAGTCCATACTGCCGAAAGGCTGAGGGCCTCCCCTTGTTAATAACAGGAAAAATGAAAGTACAAAGAAGTACTGTCACACTGCAGTATATACTACTGTTATTTCACAATGTAAGTGTGGCGGACCGGACTGGTCCATTGTGCAGGTTCGACACTTAAGGGTTAACCGGCACTGAAGAAATGCCCTTTACGCAGCTTCTAAGACTTTAAACCCAGCCGCTACTCAACCATTGACACTGAATCGCATAGAATCGTATTGAGGCAGTAAGCAGCTAATTTTCAAAGAGTTTAATGGAGCGGAACTAATAGACTATACGAATTCACACCATAAACAAGGAAGTCCATAAAAAAAGCTGAAGCTGAAAGCTTCAATACACATACGAGGATAGGCTTGCTCAATACAGAACAGTAACCTTACATCAGAGACTCTGACTTACTGATCTAGCGTAGCGGTCTGTGTAGCGTCTCCCGGGCGTTGCATCCGGGGTTGAAAGTTGCTTGGTCCTGACCGGAGCCAGGGACCTGATCCGTGCAAGCCTGCACTGAGTTCCCAGCCAACCTTTGTCTCTAGGGCTTGTCTTTTTCTACCCTCCCTCGCCCCTTCCTGCCCTTGATGACCAGGTGGGCTGGTTCCGCCCTGTGGGGTGGTGGCGCCTCTCGGGTGCTGGCATCTCCTGGATACTTTGGGGTACTTTGCAGCTCTTTGAGACTGCTCCCCACCTTTGGCATGTTGATGCCCTTCTTTGAGGGGAGATGTAAGGGCGCCCTATTGAGAGTATGCAGAAGTAGCTATGCAGATGTGATCACGTACAACCGGTCTGCCCAGAACTGTGTCTCCTGTCCCCTGGGTGGGGATTATGCAGAAAGATGGGGGAACGAGGGGTGTCAGTGACAGGGGGAAAACTAGGTCAGGGTTCATTCACCCGTGTGTGCTCAGGCTTCCTCCACAGTAATCAAGTCTAATGAACAAATGCAACAAACCAATTCCAATTAGACCTTCACAACTGTGTGGATCTAAGTATTGGCAAGCCAAAACTAAACCAAAGAGAGATAACAACAACAACAACAACAACAACAACAACAACAACTCTATCGTTCAATCCAGTTCTTTTGCCACCCCTTTTTCTCCCATATGTACATTTCTTGCCCTCAGTGCTAGGAAAGGGCAGCTAATTATGCACACATCAAAATAAATGTATTTGACAGTGGCCCAGGCAATGTGTAATGCCTACTTTCATACACTCACTGGCCCAGTTTGCATGACTCGCCGGGCTCACTATGGGTTATTTAACCCACAATGAGCCATGGTGCACGCCGGGTGCCATTTTGAATATACAGCCCCCAATAGGGTTGTGTTGTGTTGTCCAACGTGGCCGTCAGTTCCCCCAAGGCTGTTGATAGGCCTCCCTCTTGTGCGTAGATGGCGCTCCAAGAATGAGGTTGCTATTGGTGCATAGCAAGGGTGGGCAACTGAATTGGGATGGAGGACCAGGTGACCCCCGCCCCAGCCCTCCACAGGCTGAATGACATCAGGGCATGTGGCCCTGCCTCCTGATATAATTTGGTTGCTGGCTGACACATCGGGTGGCTGGCGCGTCACCAGGACCCTACTTTGCTGCATGACGGCACACAGCGAAATCACTGCAGCTCAGTCGGTGGCGACAGGAGCATTCCAGCCCCTGGCTCAGCTGGGGGTGCCTTGCCTGCACAGTGCCCTCCCCAATGGCTGGAGCACACAGGGAGATTCCTGCTGCTGATATCTCCAGTCTGTGATTGGTGATAACAGTGGGGATTCCTCCAGGGGGCAAGACTTGGCAGTCAAGCCCTGACCAGAGGAATCTATGAAGGCTCTGCAGGCCAGATATGGAAACTCCACGAGCCGGATTAAGCCAGTGGGCCAGAGGTTCCCCTTGCATGGAATAGAGGTTACTGCGGCTACGTGGGACAGCACTGTGGGGAAGCAATTCCCACACTGCTGTGCAGATGCATGGGGGAGGGGCCTAGGTGGCAGCAGACAGGGATCTTGAATGTCAAATTTGTCTTACTGCCAGTTTGGAGGTTTATAAATTCAACTGTCTCCGGCTTCTGGTTGAGCAATCTTTGTCGGGCTGATCTTAACTCACATGGCAAGAAGAGCTATAAATCTGTCTTGTTCTCGCACTAACTTGTGGCAAATTAATTCAGGTTCTCTCCCCCCCCCCCTTCACGCAGTTAATTTGCTGCAGAGATTTGTAGCTCAGCTGCTTTTGTCTGCCTAGGCTAGCCAGATTCAGTATATTAGAGCTGTTCCATTCAGCCAGACATTGCCTCCTGCGAATTGTAATGAAACTGTAATGAAATCTACCCAATTCTAGGTTATCTCCCAAGGTTGTCTAGGACCTAGCAGCCAAGAACAATGTGGGGGGGAAAACACACGATCATGCTGTGACCATTGGGAAAGGAGCTTGTAATGGTAAAAGAAGCAAAGTGTTAGAACATTTTAGAATTCTGGTGCCAAATAGCTACTTTTCCCCATTGCACTGGATACATGGTGCAAGCATTGGTTTACGCTAGTGAAACGTAGTAGCGCTAGCACTGGGACACCATGGGATGCTACCCTATGAATACAATATATAGAATTCATTGAATCAGTGACAGTTTTACCCTTCCCCCACTGCTGTATTGTTTATTGTTAAAAAATAAAAAAAATAAGTCCTGCTCTTCTAAGGAAACCAGAGCGGCTTACAACAACAAATCCTAATTGCAACAATAAGATCACATCTAAATCAAACTTCAAACAACAATATCAAAACAAAATAAAATAGCTGCAAAAAAACAACCACAGAGGTCAGGCCATAAAAACAGCAGCTACTTTGACAAATGATTTCAGTGCTAAAATTTGTATACTCCTTTTGGAATCTTTCAAACATTTTATCCTGCCTTTCCCTCCTACAGGGATACACAAAGTGGCTATGATAGATACTTCATGGCCATCAATCAAGTGAGGAGGTCACCTTTTCTATAATCTTTTCTTGGGCTAATAACCAGAAGACGTTTCTTCAAAGGCTTTTCAAGGCTGGTGGCTACTAGCTATGATATACCACACCTGCTTGGATAGAGTGGGGGGGATAGTTTGACAGCTGGAATGTAGCTGGCAAAGGAGGTGGGAGTCTTGAGTTTTCCACTGGTTGAAAGAAGCAGCCTTTTAGGGATGGCTCGTAATGCTGTTTGGGGGTGTAATGGGACCAGCTATGCCCTGATCCTTGTGTGGAACAGAGACCAGACCAAATAGAGTGCCCCGCTCCTGTTTGCCCTTCCCTTCCTCTGACATTTCTGCTGCCAGCAGGTGGAAATCTTTATTTTCCATGGCTGCTACCACCAAAGAGCCTTAAAACCATCAGGGTTTCCTGTAACCACTTTTAGGTAATGTGTGGGCTGGCTACTAGGTGTGGGGTGGCTAACCAAGCAGGAAAAGAGACCACAAAGTTTGACAACAAAGTGTAAAAGTTTACTGAAAAGTTTTTGCTAGTAGGAAAAAGGTTTTAACATCTGAATGGATAAAACACACACCATAAAAACAAAACCATACAGACAATGCTTATCAAATTTACAGATGACACAAAATTGGGTGGAACAGCTAATACCCTGGAAGACAGAAACAAAATTCAAAGTGATCTCGATAGGCTAAAGCGCTGGGCTGAAAACAACAGAATGAAATTAATCGGGATAAATGCCAAGTGCTGCACCTAGGAAAAAGAAACCAACTGCATGTTAGGTTTTGCATAGGCAGAACGAGATTACCACCTGACATCAAGATTATCACCTGACCTGGTGGGTGTCTCTTGAGTTCAAGTACACAAGGTCTTTGGTCACGAGACATAGTCTCAAGATGATATGACTCAGCAACCTTGGACAGGTTTAGCAGTAAACATGTTGATGAATAGGTTATACAACTGGGGTGAGTAATATCCTATTTATAGGTGGTATAAAGCTAACACACTTGCTGATAGCTTCACTCTCCTTCTCCTTCTTCTCTCGTCTCGACTCGACATGTTTATTGTTCTGGACTTCACTTCATCTAGCCTTACCACTGGGGTATTGGATTTGTATCTGCAATGATGTAGTGAGTAAGAAATGCATTGCTTGCCTTAATCCCATGTAATTGGGTCTTATAAATAAACTCTTTAATCTTTATTAACTGCTGTTATCTCCTCCTTCCGCCTGCGTGACTTGGACTGAGGGTCATTGGCTAGGGAAGCTTTTGAACCCGGGTCAGTCCAGCTCTCACATCTGGTTATGGGCCCAGATAATCAGTAGAGATAAGATTGTTATCTCAGATGGGCAGATAAGCCCAGAGACGCAATACGGAGAAATTCGGCAGTTATAGAGTTAAAGGAATTGTTTACTATTTGTAAGAACGGTTTGTAAATAAACGGTTTGTAAATAAACCGGGAAGGCGATGGATGTTGCTAGAGCTGATAACAGCGGCTTGGAATGCAGCACAACTGAAGAATGCAGGACAGAGAGACGGAGGATTTTTCGTTTTGGAAGCAGCTGGAACGGAGGTGCCAGGCTTGGCAAATTCCAAGGCTACAGACTGTGAAAAGAAGCTGGAACGGAGGTGCCGGTTCGGGCAGCTACTAGGCTGAAAAGTGAACAATGCTGGACACAAGGATTTCGTTTTCCACAGCTTGCTGGAGTGATTGTCAAGGAGCTGTATCAGGCAAGGAAATATCTCCAGGAGGCTCTGTGTCTACTCATTTGAGTCAAGGCTACAGCAGGAGGATCATATTTCTTTTACAGTTTGCTTCTTCGCTCAGCAGCGGATCAGCTATCTTTTGCATTGTATCAACAAGTGGCTTGGATTACAAATGACGTGGATTACGTCTGACGTGGGCAAAGCGTCTGGAGCGTCATGTCGCAGCAAAGTCACGTGTGACAGGAACGTATCTTGGGAAACTTGATACTACACGGAAGGCTGTATCAAACCAGCGGAGGCGTGGTTTTAAAACAGCAGGGGAAAACAGCGCGGCAGTTTTTGAAAAGAGAAAGCTGTGCTTAAAATGTGATGCTGTTCTTCATTTTCTTCATGTGGGATCACAGAAGAAGGAGCTTGAAATCAGCAGGGGTGCTGCTGATGGGAAAAACTTTATGTTTTAACCCAGGACATAACAAAATGGACATTATTTTGTGTGTGAACAGAAGCAGTGGATTGTTTAAACGAAGCTTTCTGTGTTGGACATGAATAAACAGGAAGAGGACTATGCAAATGGTCAGAGGTTTAACAGTCATGTTTTTGAAACTGTATTTCTTGAAAGTTTGAATAACTTGGATTCAAGAAAGTGTAATATATGCTCTGGAAATGTCAGGAAATGTACTGAATGTATATATGACTTGAGTATATTGTGGATTTCTCTGTAGCAAAATGTAGACTACTGAATTAGTAGGTATGTTTATATGGCAAAGCTAAGAGATGGATTATTTCTTTCATACTGTAATGATGTAATAAAGAAATGGAAAGTTGTACTGATGCAACTATAAAAGGTTAAATGCTTATATGTATGACATGTACATGCATGCATATCACATGATGTTTGGTCATTTAGATTCACAGGCTTGTGAAAGAAAATGCAAACTATGTTGGGGAAAGCATTTGAAAATTGTAATTTTCACATGAAAGGTAATTTTGTGCACATAAACAAGGGATGCTAGCTTCAACAGGTAAACTGGAAGGCAAGCTGAAAAACCAGTTCATTTCATTAAATTTGTTCTTGGTAATCTTGTGGATACTCTGATGGTCTTTAGAGGAGAAGCACGTTATTTCATGATGTTAATTGATCAATACACGAAGTACAGGTTGTGTACATGTTAGATAGAAAGCTGGAGTATTGAACAAAGTCAAGGTGTTTTGTGCTTGGATGGGAAACAAGCATATTACCCATGTTACCTATTTCTTTTGAGATATGGGGAAGTTCAATTCAGTGCATATTTTGATGACTTTCTAACAGGATGTGATATTGAACACATGGATTGTGTGGAAGAGTAAACAAACACTCAGAAGAGGTGATACTAATTTGGAAAATGAGGTTTGGGTAGAAGCTCTTAAATGTTTTGATTATGTACATGATAGAAGTTTTAGTTCTGTATTGAACTGTACACCTTATAGAAAGTAGTAAAGGAGGAATCTTCTGGAGAAACATTTCAGGATCTTGGATCTGATATGTATGTACATACACCTCAAAGTTAGAAGAAATCTGTAAGGGAGCTTACATGAGATTTTTCTAGAAATGAGAATATTGTGTTTCACATGAATAACACTTGGATAGTGAGATTATCTAGAAGTGTTGAGTATAATGCTGAATGAAAAGGTGAGATCATTTTTCAAAATTAATTCTGTTAATGCAGGGGAAGCATCAAGCTCAGAGTCAGAACAGAAAAGCATTTGCTGAAAGACAGTCAGGTAAATTTGACAAACTCTGATACACATTTGGTTTAGTGGAGGCTAAACAAATGATTGTTCATCATTGGTGCAAGTTTATTGGAACAGGAACCTGATAACTGATGAAGTAAGGAACAGGTGAGTCAAACAACCTGTGAGATATCAGGATGAATTTGCAGGAAAAGCCATTTGAAAGCTCAAAATTTCAAAGGTGAAAAATTGTCTGTTAAGGAAGCTAAACCATAGCTTCAGGCTATGCAAGCTGAGTTGAATTCTTTGGATAAAGAACAAAACATGGAAACTGGTGAAACAAACAGCAGTCCATGGAACTCATTGTTACCAGATAGATTTTTTAAGTGAAAACTAACCAGATTGAAAAAGGTTATATGACAAATAGCAAGATTGGTTGCTTGTGATTTTTGCTCAAGTTAAAAGGAGCAGGATAATCATAAGATGAGTGCAACAACAATTTGCTTTGGAAACAGTTAGACTGATGTTTAAGAATGTGGAGAAGATGTAAAAATATTTCACAATTGGAAATATTGGAACATAAGCATTTTAAATGAGAGGAAGTCTTTGGAAAACTGTCTGAGAACTTTCTGAGATTTTCTGTAGAAAAGTTAGAATCAGCTGGAGGCTGGAATTCTGTTTTGAACTCAAACATTGCTGAATTGAGATTTGCACAGAGAGGCAGATCAATGTTTGTTTGTTAAACAGGAGGAACAGGGACATAGACTGTGTATACTTGTTAGTTGGATGATCTATTGTTTTTTCTGGACAGATAAAAGCAATATGATATAATTGATCCAGGGTTTGGAATTTCATTGAATTGAAACTGCTTGGTGGTGGATCAACTGTTTATTTGTAAATAGAAGTTGAAGAAAAACCAAGAGGGCAGTACTTACTGCAACAAACCAGAGAAATATCATGGATGTGACTGAGAATTTTGGAGATAGTTAACTCAGTGCGAGACTCCAAATAATTGAGGATTTTCAAGCACATGCTGATGGAAAAGCAGTTTGAATGCTACACAGAAGCATTGGGCTGTTGAGCTTTACTGTACAAGCAACAAGGCCAGATATTGCTGTCAGTGTAATAGGCAGACTGTTAGACCAACAGGACATGCTTGGAGAGCTCTGAAAAGGAGTGTTATCTGGAAGGAACATCACACTTCAGACTAAGATTTACAACTCAGAGCACAGGTGGCTTACAGATTCACAGAAATGCCAGTTGTGGTTGTGATAGTAAGAACAACAAGAACACACCTGAAGTTTGTTATTTTTATAACCATACTTTGTTTGATTGATTTTGTTAGAAACAATCATCTAAAAGTTAGAGTTCAACTGAAGCTGAACTGAATGCATTTGTTTAAATAGTTTAAATTGTTAAAAATGTTTAAATGATGCTGGGATTGATGTGAAAAACCTATTACAGTTTTTTCAGGAAACCAAGGCAGGATTGCTATGCTGCAGGCAGATAGCAATACACAACGTTTTGGGTCTGCAAATAAAACTGTGTCATAAGGAGGGATACATCAGAAGTGATTTGATGGTGGTTCAAATTTCTGGCAGGTAAAGTCATTCCTGCAAAAGTTTTTTTTATCAAAGTCCATAGATGAAAGAACAGCATCAGTGTCAACAAAGCTGTTGCTGTTGTATGAGGTAAATAACCACGTTCTGCGACAAATGCAAAAGCAGGGGGATGTTAGGTTTTGCATAGGCAGAACGAGATTACCACCTGACATCGAGATTATCACCTGACCTGGTGGGTGTCTCTTGAGTTCAAGTACACAAGGTCTTTGGTCACGAGACATAGTCTCAAGATGATATGACTCAGCAACCTTGGACAGGTTTAGCAGTAAACATGTTGATGAATAGGTTATACAACTGGGGTGAGTAATATCCTATTTATAGGTGGTATAAAGCTAACACACTTGCTGATAGCTTCACTCTCCTTCTCCTTCTTCTCTCGTCTCGACTCGACATGTTTATTGTTCTGGACTTCACTTCATCTAGCCTTACCACTGAGGTATTGGATTTGTATCTGCAATGATGTAGTGAGTAAGAAATGCATTGCTTGCCTTAATCCCATGTAATTGGGTCTTACAAATAAACTCTTTAATCTTTATTAACTGCTGTTATCTCCTCCTTCCGCCTGCGTGACTTGGACTGAGGATCATTGGCTAGGGAAGCTTTTGAACCCGGGTCAGTCCAGCTCTCACACTGCACAGTTACAGGATGGGGGATACTTGGCTCAACAATACTACAAGTGAGAAGGATCTTGGAATTATTGTAGATCACAAGCTGAATATGAGCTGGCGTGATGTGGCTGCAAAAAAAAGGGCAAATTTCCTGACTGTTAGAGCAATACGCCAAGGGAACCAACTACATAGGGAGGTAGTGGGGCTCTCCAACACTGGAGGCATTCAAGGTACAGCTGGACAGCCATCTGTCAGGGATGCTTTGACTTGGGTTCCTGCACTGAGCAGGGGGTTGGACTCGATGGCCTTCATAGAATCATAGAATCATAGAAAAGTAGAGTTGGAAGGGGCCTACACGGCCATCTAGTCCAACCCCCTGCTCAATGCAGGAATCCAGGTCAAAGCATCCCTGACAGATGGCTGTCCAGCCGCACCATGAATGCCTCCAGAGTGGGATAGCTCACCACCTCCCTAGGTAGTTGGTTCCATTGTCTTATTGCTCTGACAGTCAGGAAATTTTTCCTGATGTTTAGGTGGAATCTGGGTTCCTGTAACTTGATCCCATTATTCCGTGTCCTGCAAACTGGGATGATCGAGAAGAGATTCTGGCCCTCCTCTGTGTGACAACCCTTTAAGTACTGGAAGAGTGCTATCATATCTCCCCTCAGTCTCCTCTTCTGAAGGCTAAACATGCCCAGTTCTTTCAGTCTCTCCTCATAGGGCCTTGTTTCCAGTCCCTTTATCATCCTTGTTGCCCTCCTCTGAACCCTCTCCAGTTTGTCTACATCCTTCTGAAAGTGTGGTGCCCAGAACTGGACACAGTACTCAAGATGAGGCCTAACTAGTGCTGAGTAGAGGGGAATTATCACTTCACGCGATTTGGAAGCTATACTTCTATTAATGCAGCCCAAAATAGCATTTGCCTTCTTTGCAGCCACATCGCATTGCTGGCTCATATTCAGTTTGTGATCTACCACAATTCCAAGATCCTTCTCACTTGTGGTATTGTGGAGCCAAGTGCCCCCCATTCTATAACTGTGCATTTGGTTTCCTTCCCCTAGGTGCAGCACTTGGCATTTAACCCTATTAAATTTCATTCTGTTGTTTTTGGCCCAGTGCTCCAGCCTATCGAGATTGCTTTGAATTTTATTTCTGTCTTCCAGAGTATTAGCTGTTCCACCCAACTTTGTGTCATCTGCAAATTTGATAAGGATTCCTTGCACCTCCTCATCCAAGTCATTAATAAAAATGTTGAATAGCACTGGGCCCAGGACCGAGCCCTGCGGTACCCCACTCAGGTCCTGCAGCTCTCCATCTGTGGGAAGCCAATATGGACAGGCTTTCTCCACAGGATCCATCCAGATGACTGCGTGATCCAAGGAGAACTTTGGTTTAGACCTCTCTGAAGCTCTAGTGTGTGCAGAACCTCAGTGAATTGTTTGTTCCAGAGGGTTAGTTCTGTTGCTGTTAGGTGACGCTTAAATAAACCTAGTGTGCATGATCATTCAGCATACCTGATTCCCACAAAAAAATAACACCTGGGCACACCCTGCACCAATACTTTGGGGCTGTACACAAGTTGTGCAGTCCACATAACAGAAGGAGCAATTTGAGTGCATATGTGTCACTGTACTAGGGTGGGTTGATATTGCTTCCTCCTCCCCCATCCCAGCGATGCACTAAGGTACAGCATAGGGAAGCATCATGATGTCCTTTTCATGAAAGCTGCCCTCTCTGATATTTGATACTTCTACACACCCAAGCATGGGGCACACAGTTTATGGTGATGATGGACTGGTCTCCTTTCAACCCCATGCATGCAAACTGCTGTTTCAGGACTGGGCCACCTGCAAACCCATCCTAATCCCTCTCAAATTCATATGTGGGGCTTCATTACAAAGGAAATTAAAAAGAAAAGCCAGCCCTCCCATTTAGCAATGAGAGAAGTTCCTGAACCCCTTTCTTGAATGGAAGAGGATACTTTGATCTTTTCTTTGCTTTTATCTTGTGCCTTTCAGGCTTTTGTGATGCTCCATCTGAGGACAATGGCACAATATGTGCGACTCCCTGATTATGGAAGATACTAGAGGGTCTATTTGGTTTCTCTAGGTCTATTAGGGAAAGGGCTGGGCTCCTTTCTTGGGCGGGCCACCTTGCCTGCTGCACATTATGCCACTTCCAAGCAATTTTACACCAAGCTAATTTATTACCAGCTCATCTTGTCAAATTATTATTAAAACTATGTGCCAATTAGAGACAATTAGGCAATTATTGTGCAAATTCAAGAGTGCATAAATAACTGCAGCAGCAAAGAAAAAAATGAGGCTCATATTCAAGAATTATGTTTATTTCTGATAAGAGAAAGAAAGCAATTGTGATGGTGCAATCTTGTGGGGATGGGATCTGATGCATGTAAAACATGTGCTCTGTTGCTCTGAGCTAGTGATGCCATCAGGTAATTTTAGACTCTGAATGTAATGGTCTTACCAGGGGCAGGGGGTTTCTTTAGATGGCAATCTGTGTTACTTCACTTAGTTCAAAATGTGGCAAGCCAGCCCTGCTGTGTTTGTGGGCCCACATGCTTCATTCTGCTGAGTGGGGCCCTGGTCTTTTGCCCCAAAGTCCTACCTGAGTTATGGTCCTTCCTTCCCCCTATGTTCAGAGTGGATGGCAATACTGTTATATTTACCTAGGAATATGGAGTGAATTGAGATGTGCTTCATAGCACTGTGCAATGAGCCTGGGGTTAGTTGTGTGGTACTAGTTAATGGCTACATGCTGCTTTTCCTCTTCTTAGTTGCCCTTATTTAAAAAAAAAAGAAGTTCAACCTACATTTGTGTGATATATAGCTCTATAACAAGGGTGAGGAACTGTTTTTCTATTGAGGGCTGCATTCCCTCAGGGGCAATCTGTCGGTGTGTGTGTGTGTTGTGTGTCAGCAGTGGGTGGAACCAAAGCCAGCGGTGGGTGGAGCCAAAGCCAGCGATGGGTGGAGCCAAAGCAAAAAGTAAGCAGGGCTCTCTCTCTCTTCCTCCCCTCCCCTCCAAAAGGGGTAATGGGGAAGGGAGAAACCATGGGTTACAACTTGGCATTGTTCTTCTTCCCCTAACAACCTCCAATTCTGGGTTCAGATGTCGTGATAAACAACCCAGAGAGCGTCTCTGGGTTGTTTAACTCAGTAGGAGCAGACAGGCAGGTGGGCAGGAGCCAGCCTGCTCTCTCCCTCCCACTCAATCATGGCTATTCAGGGTTTCTTTAAACCCAGGGTAGCCGTGATGTGCAAACCGGGCCATTGTATGTGGTTGTAAGGCAAGTAATAAATGAGTGAAGACAATGGAACTCGTATATGCACTGCAGCAAAATTAAATCAGAATGATGAAAGTTCATTCCTATTGATGTGTCTCTTTGTTATGAGTGATTCGCTCAGAGCTGTTGGTTGCTTTATGTGTATTATCGATGGAAACTTTTTATTAAGTAAAGGTCACAATAAAAAAATATCAATATTAAGTGAAGATTCTGCTTTCATTTCTGACTGAACTGTAGAGAGAATTATCTGTCACGCACACCCCACACTGGATGGATTACCACTCATGCTTTCCATCTTTTGTAAGACTACTTAGAGCACACTAGACATTTTCATGTAACAATGAGGTATTTTTAAATGGCTTAAACAGGCCCCATTTTGTAATCGATGGGAACAACAGGACACATGTGAAACCTTCCAGTCTCAGTGAGATGGATAATTTGATCCATTCTTCCTAGCAGAGCATATCTGCTCTACAGGCGAGGAGACAGGGACCAAAGAGCTGGAAGTTCAGGATTCTAGTGACTGGGCTATGAACTTCTTGACTCCTTGTGTGGGCTGAGTAAAACACTGCCTCAATTTATTCTTCAGTGTTATCAGAGAAATACCGTATTTAAATAGGACTAAAAAAAATACAGTCCACTTATTATGGACTGTTTTACACATTATGCGAAAGCAAACCTGATTGTTGCCGTGGAGTATCCATTCAAACAGGGACGCACAGACAGTCTTATGTCTCTGATGAAGGCCTGGAAACAAAATAATAATCTAGATCTCATGACTACTCCTACTCCTTCTTAAATGCAACTGCAGCAGGGGCTGTCAATCTGATCAGAGTAGTGTGGGGAGGGTCCTCCCCTGTGCCACTTTGATCATTCTCAGCTGCCCTATGTCTGTCAGGGCAGCAGCACCAGCAGCACCAGCAGCACCAGCACCAGCACCAGCACCAGCACCAGCACCAGCACCAGCACTAATAACCATGGTGAACCTTCTAAACAAAGCAAGTGGGACTTGCAACCAAATCTGCAGTGTAAAGTGCTCCTGATCAGGGTTCCAGCCAGCCAACCTGACCCTCCTCCAGGATTCTCCATTCCATCCCCTCCCCTAATTTTCTCTTGTGTGTTCCCCCCCAACACACTCAGTATTCTGTGGCCACTGAGCATGCTCAGCCCTCATTGGTTGGGGTGTTCCATTTTGTTTTTGCATCCTTAGATATCCCCCCCCCCAAGGATTTGTTGTACTTCTGCAAACCCTGAGGTTCCCCTGAGCATGCTGATACCTCCCTCATGTTTTTCAGTGGCTCCATTTTGGCGACAGTCATGTCGGCACTCACCAACTCAGTTCGCTATTAGAAGGAGTGATTGTAAACACCCTTCTGGTAGCTTATTACATGCTTCAGGAATTCAAGTATCACAGTAACACAAAGAATAATAACTCGCAGTTTCCTTGCCAAGGAGGGATTTTTGTCTCCGTTTCTATAACTTGTGAACAACCCATTAGTCACACTATTATGTTCATAATGAGTCAGCTCAGCCACAGCATATACATTGGGTTGGATCCAGACTTAGTCATATGGGACTTAAGTTAGTCATGACTGTATTAGGATCAGAATGGTCAGGCCTAGTTATGGGAGACCCCTCCTCTAGTTTCCTGCATTGAGCAGGGAGTTGGACTCAATGGCCCTGTAGGCCCCTTCCAACTCTATAATCTATGAATCTATAAGCAAACTGCACTAAGGTTCTGAAGGATCTGAGTGCTCGAACCACAATATCAATTTCCCCCAAATTAAGAGGCATTTTGGTGCTGCGATGTCTGAAATAAGGGTCATCCATTCGGTTCTATGTAGATGTGAAGCATGGAAATGAGACATCCATTCCTGTCTATAGGTCAGGCCTACAATGCTCTGGAATATGGGACCATCAGGAGTGTGACGAGAGCCACTAGCAGCCTTCCTTTCTAGGTTGGGGCTACCACTTTCTCAGGTGGGGCTTTAAAGAAATGAATGGAAAACCAGTGATATTTCCTCATAGCCAACAGGAACCTCTATAGCAGTGATGGCGAACCTTTTTGAGCCCGAGTGCCCAAACTGCAACACAAAAACAACTTATTTATTTCAAAGTGCCAACACTGCAATTAAACCTGAATACCGAGGTTTTAGTTTTAGAAAAACAACTCATACAGTCGTCTGAACTAATTAACATCTTTTGTCTTAAAAGAAAAACACAATAACAGAGCTTTCAATGATACAAACAGTTTTTTTTTTTGTTGAAAAAAAAATCAACTCAAAAAATTATTGTAGTACTACATTGTACACATAGCCTGAAGGGAATTTATACAAACTTTTTAAATAATTAGGCACATGTATTTTTGGATAAGGGATTCTCAACTTGTAATATGATTATATGCCAGACTGAAATTGTATGGGGCAAGCTTTACTCCGGGTCTTTTCCCTGCTTCTACAGGTGTCGGATTAGTAACAGTAAAAGTCAATCTGTACTAGGATGAGCAAGATAAACAAGAAAACGAAATGTGCTTAACACATTTTAAACACTTTATGTCTTGGACTGCAAACACTGCATTAGGTAAAAGTTGCATTGCATTAATGTGATTTTTGCTATTGCATGCATGCTGATAATTTACCAAACCTTGGCTCATACTCCGTTAGTTTGGGGGGTAGACCATGTAACTTCGGTGCCTTACCACCACGAGACCAACGGACTGTTTGAACGCTTCAACCAGACGTTGGAGAAAATGATCCGGGCGTACGCTAGCCGTCACCCGGGAACTTGGGACCAAGCCCTACCCTACCTCCTCTTTGCCTACCGAGATGCTCCGCAAGAAAGCCTCGGGTTTTCCCCGAATAAACTGATGTTTGGCAGAGAACTACGGGGGCCCTTGGCTCTGTTGCGGGAGGAGTGAGAGGGGGCTGCCGGCAGTTCGCCCGTGCCGGTTCACACTTTTCTGCGGCGGCTACGGGACACCCTCCACAGCGTTCGAGAAGCCGCCCAACAGCATCTGAAGGCAGCCCAGCAGCTGCAAAAAGAACTGTAGCGGGGTCCTCGGTCTCTACATCCTCTCTCCCATCTGTCTGAACTGGGATAGGGCGGCCCCTGGGTCGGGAACCCTGGGCCAGACTCACCAGCAGCTCCCTCTGCAGCTCCGTCTGCCGGATCCGTGCCGCCAACCCCAGGGTGATGGGGGTTGCGGGCAGGGGCCGCCGTGGCTCGGCTCCCCCAGTCGCTCTGTCAGGCTCTGGGTCACCCATGGTGATCCTTAGGCTCTTGCTACTTTGGGTTTGGGAGATATTCTGGGCTAATAAGTTATCCCACCACTGCCACCAAGTGGAAGACCGACAACCTGGTCTTCTGCGCGGGTTCAATGCTAAGGGGGTAGCGAGTCCTAGGGCGGGCCTTCTCCGAGGTCCCCAGCGACTATCACCCTTAGCCCAGAACAAAGGGATAACTTATAGCCACAAAAGTATATTTTATAAAGCAAGTTTATTTACAAAATCACCTTCACAAACCCAGACACACGCCAGCAATACAGCTTATCAGTACGGTACAAAGTAGCAAGCAAGAAGTCTCAAGGACACCGTGATTTCAGGGCTCTCAGCTAGTTAGTTCAGCTCGGGCTCCAGCAGAGGCCCGGTCAACCGCATGCTGCTAGCTGGGTTCCCGGCGGAGGTCCGGTCTACCCGAGCGGCTAGCTGGGTTCCCGGCGGAGGTCCGGTCTACCCAAGCGGCTTGTGAGTGATTTCAGCTTGGTTTCCCGGGGGTCCGGTCAACCCAAGCGGCCAGTGATTTCAGCTTGGTTTCCCGGGGGTCCGGTCAACCCAAGCGGCCAGTGATTTCAGCTAGCTGGAGCACGCCGGGTGCTGCTACCCGGGGTTGCCGATCCTTTCATTCCCTTACCCCAAGCATGGGGCAAGATTGCTGATCAGGTCCAACAACTCAGTTCCCTTGCACAGGGTGTTTTATACCTTGGTGTTTCAGGTAGCTCCTCCCTCCGTAATCAGGTGGGTTGCCAATCAGGTGGGTTGCCACCCTCCCTGAGGGGCGGCCTTTTGGGTCAGGTGGGGTGACGCCTTCCCCCTGTGGGGTGGGGTCCCTTTGAAGCCACTTGCTTAATGGTCCCATCCTGTGGTGTTGAATGGTCCTTTCTTATGGGTGCCGAAGTGTCTGCTCTGGTGAGGTATTCAAGTCTTATGTAGATGGGGCTGATATACGAGAGCACTGACGAACCTGGCGATGCTTCCTGTCTTCCCCCCTGGGGTGATTCTGTGCAGATGTTGTTTGTCCCCTGTGGCATCTGTGGAGACTGGCTGTCTCCCCCCCCCCTGGGTCTCCTTCCCCCCTCCTTGGTGAGTGTGTGTGTGTCAGGCAGGGGGCTTAGGTTGGCTTTCTCCACAATATCTTTTAGCATTTATGGCCAGAAACACTGAACTTGAATAAGAACAGGGTTGTGTGTTTTTTTTTAAGTTCACAAATGTTTACCCATTTATAACAAACACCTTACTTAAATAAATAAATAAATAAATACTTCTTTACTTTAACCCTTACCCCCTTTAAGTACCTTGCCATGCTCACAGCCATAGTGGAATTTAAAATCCCGGGGTCCCCCCCCAAAAAATCCTAAAGTGGGTGGTGGTGTTGGGGTGCACCCATTAGCCCCATCCTCTCTATGGCCCCAAGTATATCCAAGGGCTTGTCTAGGTCAGGTTCTCCCATAGCTGGTTTCATGCTGTACTGCTAAACTATATAAGTAATGTTAGGGGAAATGGCACCATCCCCACCCTCTTCAAAAGCAGTATGTAGTACTGCCAGGGTAGGCCTGATTGGACAGGGAAACTAAGGCTCCCTCATAATGTTCTGGAACATGGCTTGATATGGTTAGAGGTAGATGGCGGCGGTGGTGGGGAGTCCTTCGGATAACTTCTCCCAACCAACCCCCCTATTGTTATAATGCTGCAGATGGTCATTTCAAATAAAATATGAGGCACCTGGCAACTATCGTTCATCGTTCTTTGCAGCTGTGTGTGTTCAACAAAGGAAGCAATGCATTTTCCCCTTTGTGACCCAATGGGAGCCTAAAAGAGGTGTGGAGAAAAGAGGATGGAAATCAATGCACAGGCAGCATTCTGGCGCGTAATGCCTCTCATTAGTGTGTGGCAGGATCTTATTCAGCGGTCTGCCCAATTTACTTCTGTTCAGGTCATCACCAAGTGCTATATGTTTGCAGTGGTTATAATAACTGCACAAACAGTGTCTGGTTTGCCTTCGGGCAGTGAGCTCTTTTGTGTCATCTCTTTGCTTGGAGAACATCCTTCATTGATGTCAGAGATGCTGATGACACAAAGGACATGCCGTATCAGGTCACCAGCACAGCACATTTAGTGCAGGTAGGCACAGATGTGTGATCTCCATAGTTGATCAGTGCATGTGGCATTGTCCCATAGAAGAAGAGACAGAGAACATATCATTTACATTCATATATCCCAGTAATTCCCCAAGCTGTGTGTCAGTGTGAGAGAACTGCCAATGTGACATGAGAAATAATTAAATTCAACCAGTGGGTGTGGTTAGGTAATGTTAGCCTCTAGACTTACTGGGACAGATCTGGTCACAGCAACGCCCACCATAATCACCTCCCACTTAGATCATTGCAACACGCCGTGGGACTGCCCTTCAAAAATGTTCAAAAACTGCAGCTACTGCAAAGCGTAGTGGCCAAATTGCTTTCTGGTGAGTGCTTTGTTGACCATATTACACCAGTATTGTATCAACTGTGTTGGCTGCCAGTCCATTTCTGGGCACAATTCAAGGTGCTGGTGCTTACCTATACAACCCTATCAGGCTTGGGGCCCGGGTATCTGAAAGATTGCCTCCTCCCATATGAACCTGTCCATAGTTTAAGATCCTTTTTGGATGCCCTTCTACATGTCTCGACACCAAGGGAGGGTAGGTTGGTAGGAACACAGGATAGGGTCTTCCCTGCAGCAGTAGCCTGGCTATGGAACTCTCTCCCAATGGAAGTTGGGCTGGCCCCTCCTGTGTTCAGGTTTAGGCAGGCTGTTAAAACTTTTCTGTTCCGCATGGCTTAGTATTTTAACAGCGTGATCCAATGTGGCTGCCTGTAACCTGCCAAACTCGGAGGATTACGGGCATCCTATCAAGGGTGGAAGGAGCACGGAGGCAAGGGTTGTCTCTCCACACTTCTCCTGTCCTGCAAAAGACTTAGATGGCTGATTTCAGCCATCTAAGTCTTCTGGCCCTACATACGAAGGGGGGCAGGCTGAGGCACTGCCAGGATACATTGTATCCCCATGGAGCCTCACTCCTCCCCTCCCCGCACCCCTCCCCGTCCACAAACCTCCAGCTCCAAGGTCAGTCTTCCAACCTCAGAGCCGCAGCCAGCATGGAAAGAACTGTGCTGGAGGAGAGGGTGGAGGGAGGACACTCCGAGGTCAGAGTCCCAGCTCCGACCTCGGAGTGCATTTCCAAGGTTGGAGTTGGGACTCCGACCTCTCCTATGGCTGGCTAGACAGTGTCTAGCAGCCATAGGACTGAGCCCTAAATGTATTGGCTTTGTACTCATGCCTTGGTCTCCTCTCGCCTAGATTACTGTAATGCGCTCTACGTGGGGTTACCCTTGAAGACGGTCCGGAAGCTTCAGCTGGTACAGAACGCGGCGGCTCGCCTGATTAAGGGCAGCCGCCGGCGTGATCACATCACGCCAGTGCTTAATGAGTTGCACTGGCTACCAGTTGCTTGCCGAGCCGAATTCAAGGTGTTGGTTTTGACCTTTAAAACCCTACACGGCTCCGGCCCAGCTTATCTCAAGGAGCGCCTCCAGCAACACCAAGTAGGCCGCTCAACAAGGTCTGCCACGGACGGCCTTCTCCTTATCCCATCAGCCAGAGCAGCCAGGCTGGTGGGGACTAGGAAGAGGGCCTTCTCTGTGGCGGCCCCCACATTATGGAACTCCCTCCCTAGTGACCTTCGCCATGCCCCCTCCGTGATGAGCTTCCGCCGTGCATTAAAAACATGGCTGTTCAGGTGGGAATATGGGGTGGGTTAGGTTTTTAATAAGAATTTTTTAATATTGTTTTAATTATTATATTTTATTGTGTTTTGTTGTATTTTGGTTGTACATCGCCCAGGGTGGCCGGGTGACCGGCCAGATGGGCGATTGATAAATATAATAAATAAATAATACTCTGTTTTTAAGATTATATCCTGCTCTTCATTTTCCTGTTGGCAATGTTTTAAAGTTTTAAAATGTTGGAATATGCAATGAGAAGATGTCAACTCTGAAGGGAGGGTTTTTAAGTCAATTACCCATTAAAGGGTTAAGGCAGATTATAGCCTGGCTGAAGGGCAAAGGGAGGAACTAGTCAGGGCGCAGGGTTCAGTGAACTGAACCACTTTATTGAATCAGAGGAGGGAATGCTGGAGGTTGCTTAGCAACAGGTTTGACCTCCATTTTAGCACTCCCCCATCAAGCTTAGTACCTGAGTAATCTTATGTTACAGTTATTTATCTTTTTAAAAGCATCTATGTGGAGAAAGCCTGACACGAGTACACATGCACACGCACACGCGCACGTACACCTCAGTCTCTTTCCCCGGGGGGCGGGGGAGGGAGGCTGGAGAGATGAGGAAGTAGCCAGATGGATCCGCATACCAACAATGGAGGGCCTCGGTTGGATTCCACAAAACCCAGGAAAGGACCATCAAGACCATCAAACTAGCAGGGCAGTCTCAAAGAGCTGTAAAGTACCCAACACGTCACCTTCTTTTCCCGGGCAGGAATAAGCCCACCTGACACGAAGGGGCAGGCATAAGCCCCACCTGACCGCAGGGGCAGAGAGAGCAGGAAACTCAGGGGTAGAAAACCCCTCTCCCCTCCTTTTGGGGGTTGTTGGGAACACGGGTTACTCTTCTCAAGATTCGTCCTCCAGCGGTGGCTGGGATAAGCTGTTCTCTTCCCCGGATCGGGCAGACCCGGAGCCAGGCTGAAATTGACCAGCGTAAAGTCTTTAGTCTAAGGTAACTGACTAATCCCACTGCGCTAGCCTGGGAACCCGTTCATTGATAAACTCGGAGATCACGTCAGGTCATGTTGACGTTATAGTATTCCTAGAAAGCTGTTAGTTCCGCTCCGTATATTGTATAGTAAATAAAAGCCTTATTTGGTCATATAAAGGGCTGCAGTTTCCTTTTGTGGCGCAAATCTCCTAGTCGGTTTCAATCACTTGTACGGGCTGTAACTCAGTGCCGGTTAACCCGTTAAGCGCCGAACTCACGCATAGGACCCTGGTGCTGGTCCTTCACAATCTACTTTAGAAAATGAGTCCTGTGTGCGTGTGTGTTTCTGTGAGAGAAGTCTGCTGCTGCTTTTCTGCTCTGTCATCAAGAAAGAAGACCACCTTAACATTTTCCAAGGTTTTTATTCTTATTATTTTTTTAAAGGGGGCAGAGAGCTTTGTGGGCAACCTTGGGTGTCCCCATGGGCTCCATGGTGCCTGTGGGCACTATGTTAGGGATCCCTGCTATTATATTATCTTAATTTGGGGCAGGGGGATCACCATCCCTTGATCTGATTCTCTTGCCCTGCCTCAGCAACAGCAAAGGATTATGGGAACCCCATCTAACTGTTCCTCCAAAGCCCAACTGTAGCACATTCTGTCCTTCCCTGTATTCCATCTTTCACTATATTATTATATTATTACACATTCTTCTGTCTCTGGGAACATAGGTCTTTTCCTAAAATGGCTCCTTTAATAAAGGGCGGGAGAGGCATGAATGAGTGACTTTTTTCAAAATTGTAAAGAGACTGAAGGTGGGCACACGTCAAAGCAAGCAGTAATATCATGAGAGAAATAGAATGCAAGTCATGAGTGAGATATATTTATTCACCACCAATTAGTTAGCGAGAGACAGAATGTGTCAGTTTTCCACTAATTTTCAAATAGCTGAAGCGGATACGTTTTCCTGAATTAAATTTGAGGACACTGTTCATTCTTACACTCAAAAAAGTTCAGGTGTGTGTGTGTGTGTAAAAGGAAGCCTTCCGAAGGACCTTCTCCCACATATACTTGCCTGAACTTTGAGATCCTCTTCAGAGGCCCTGCTCCTGGTGCCCCCACCAAGCAAAGTGAGGCAGGTGGCTACCACAGGCTTTCTTGGTGGTGGCACCCAGTTGAGGATTCTCATCCCCAGAGGGGCTTGCCTAGACATTTTGACATCATGTGAAGAGATTTTTTTAAATTCTCCATGACCTTTTAAAATCTGTGTTCTTAACATCTTGAGCTATATCCACTGTTTATATGTCGTACATTTTTAGTCATGCTACGAAATTGGTTTTATGTCTCTTTCTCTCTGTGTTGACAGTTTTTATGCTGCTATTCATTTTAGGATATTGTGTTTTAATATTGTATTTTACTACTTTATGTTTTTGAGCTGCCCAGATATTATTATTGTGACCCCATATGCTTGTCAGAATTTTTTTTAAAAAAATCACTCGATAACAGTTCTCTACTCTCAAAGGAACCCACCCAGGGTATTTCTGCATGAGTCACTGTTCTGGAACTGCCTTCTCTGAGGGCAGGTTAATTCTGCTGCCTCTCTGCATTGGAAATGACTGGACGATGCAGTCACACATGGAAGGGACATGGCAAAATTACCCACCTTGAGATGAGGCTGATGGGAAGGAGGTAAAGCCAGTGCAGTGAATCATGCAGAAGCACAGCAACCAGCCTCCTCTGGGGGTGAGGATGTTGGTTTCACAGGACCTTCTGTCATGTTACCTGTGGCACTGGTGTTACCATGAAGAGTAAGGTCATGTGGCCCACAATACACAACGGTTGATATTATAAAGTACAGCTTCTGTTCATTTTCTTCTATTGCTCTTGCATATGACTTATTAAATTGCTGTTCAATTGACACCTTTTTCTTGTTCATGACAGAAGTTAGAAGCATCTTCATACGAACCACTATACCATCCACTTTTTGAGTGCTTTCTTGCAGCTTCATCAAAGTCTTTGTACTTGGTACAAACTTTGGTAACGAATGTGCTCTTTACCTCTGATATTACTACTAGCTGAGGAAATAAAGTGCAACAACATTCAGGTCCTTTCAAAACAGCAGAGTGTGCTGACCAAAGAGAATATTTAGAAGGCCATGCATAGCAAAATTGTGAAGGAAGGAGCCTTTGGAGGTACCACACACACACACACACACACACACACACACACACACACACACACCCTCATGGGTAAACCAAGTAAGGCCAGGGGGCTGGGAGGAAGCGAAAGGTACATAAAGCATCGGATGGAATGGGTGGTGCCTAGACGCCCAGAGAAGCTAGCCTAGGGCTTTTTATATGCAAATGTAGTTCAGGCCCAGTAAGCCATGAGTCATGACTCATGAGTCTCCCTCCCCCTGCCTGGCCAGGTGAAGTGCTTCATGATTGGCTCAGAAGCAGAAAAGCTACAGGAAGGAGGAGGGGAGGGGGAAAGAGCTATTTCCCAACGTGTGGGTTTGGTCTTTGTCTGTCTTTGGGCAATGGCGGTAAGCCAAAGACCCCAGGTAGCTCCTGGTGAAATTAGCTGAATGAGGGCTCTAGTGAAGGCAAGCCTTGTAGGAGTTTACCCATCTCGCACCTTCGGGTAGGTGTGGTAATTCTCCATTGGGCGGCAGGCTGTGCTGGATCTAACCCTGGAAGGAAGAAGGCTGACAATCAGGTAACTAGTTGTGTGCCTGAGAGATGTTAGGAATCAGGTTTTATTATTTTGCAGCTCTATTTCTGTGTGCCAAAGCGTCTCTCTCTCTCTCTCTCTTTTCTGCTTCTCTCATTTCCCACTTTTGTTGCAAAATGCTACCAGAATAAACCTTGTTTTGGTTTTACCCCACATGGGTGTTGTAGTTGCTCTGTGGCTTCAGTATCTAAATCCAGGTTACAGAATTGAAGGCGAGTCCCTGAACAGAGATTCAAGTAGGGTTGCAAGGAACTGAGGCTTGGCAATCTGGTACCTTGAGATCTCTGGGGGTCTTGGTTCCTTTGGGGTAGGTAAGGGTGGGGTGGTGGCGGGCTAGCCAGCCCCCCCTTCCTCCACAAAAATGTTCTTGGACCCCATACTATCATGCCTGAAGTCATAACTCTGTAAGGGTCCTGCATTGCGTAAGCTGCTCAAATGCAGGGATGTTGAAGAGTCCTTGGTCTCGAGTCACAAGTCGAGTCACGAGTCTTTGGACCCGAGTCTCGAGTCCGAGTCCTTGGTCCAAAATGGTGACTCACGAGTCACGAGTCACTCCCAAAGCTGACTCCACAAGTCCCACGAGTCAATGGGGTTTTTTCCCAACAAAATAAGGCTACTTCAGATGTGTGGCTTAAATAAATTCTAGGCACAAGTGTGCCTTTTTATTTCAAAACTCTGCAACTGATTTTGACAAGAACAGACCAGGCAGACAAACCCCAAATAACCAGGCAGGCAGAGGAGGCAGGGAACCCCAAACAGGCAGGCAGAGGCAGACAAACCCAAAATGTCTGAAAGGTTGCATTTAAGGAAAATGATTTTTAAAAATAAAATCTTCGCCGGCAATTGCGCTTCT
The DNA here is from genome assembly GCA_021292165.1 of Shinisaurus crocodilurus. Classification (NCBI taxonomy): domain Eukaryota; kingdom Metazoa; phylum Chordata; class Lepidosauria; order Squamata; family Shinisauridae; genus Shinisaurus; species Shinisaurus crocodilurus. The sequence continues at coordinate 25,505 of JAHFWL010001546.1, forward strand.
CTCCACTCCTTCTGGCACAGCCCAGGGATGTTGAAGAGTCCTTAGTCTCAATCCTGAGTTGAGTCTCGAGTCCCATTAAAAATATTGGGACTCGAGTGGGACTCGAGTCAGAGGGGGGACTCAGTCCAACTCACGAGCCGAGTCCTGGAGTCCGAGTCCCCATCCCTGCTCAAATGTTAACACATTTGATAGAGGATTTGTTTTCGATATGCAGTTCCCTGTATCCAGCTTTTCCTGTCATTCAGGTTGTACGGTCAGGGCCGGCGCTACCGCTAGGCAGACCCAGGCGGCTGCCTAGGGCGCGTGGCGGAAGAGGGCGCAGAAACGCTGTGCTCCTTCCTCGCCACCGGCGCGCTCCTGCCCCGCCTGGTCGCCTCGCCGACAAAGACACCGCAACCACCAGGTCAGTGCGGGGGGGGATTGTGGGCGCCGGGCAGGCTCGCGGTCGCTCTCGGCTTTCCTCTGCGCCCGGAGCTAGGCCGGGTCAGGAGCGCGCGTGGCGGCGGTGACGACCGGTCGGCAGCGGGGAAAGTGGCTGCTGGAGGCGGGGGGGGCGCTGGGCAAGCAGGCATTTGCTTCGGAGCCCCCCCCCTGGCACGAGAGGGGGGGCGCTAAATATAACCTAGCCTAGTGCACCAAACTGCCCTGCACCGGTCCTGTGTACGGTAGTGGTAGGTGCCACAGGATTTTCAGTAGGGATGTTCTCATGCCCTGCCCTTGCATGTACTTGGATATTTTCTGCCTATTTTTGAGGCAGACAAACTACTTGCATGATGTCTGATGAAGTAGTATCTTTGGAATATGTCTGGGGCTCACTAGCTGTCTTCTGCTTTTTGAAGTAGGTGCGGATATTCATAGCTAAACAAACAGAAACGTCTCTGCTTCTTTGCTTTCTCTCTCCAGCAACCTTATATAGAAAACCCTTGTGCCTTTCTTTCAACCTTCAATCAATTAAAAACAGTAGCACCAAGTTTCTGTTTCCCAAGGAAAGCATATTTCCTGAGAACCTCGTCAACATTTTTGGTTTCTATTCTGCTGGGTTACTTTGGTTTCTTTTTTGGGCCACCACCCCACCTGCCCCTCAAAGAGCAGGGCTGGGTCCAGCAGTGCCCCCCAAGCTCCTCACCCGATCACAGAAAGGCTCTGCGATCAATGTATTTCTAGAGTTTCCCAATCTTGTAACATTTGCAGCAGCGGATCAGAACAAGCAGTGTGTGTTGCCTGCTGGCCCAGGAAGGCTTTCCTCCAGAAAAGTTCAGGGAGTGGCTGTCAAGTCCAGCAGCCCCTCTGAATAGGAGTGGTCTCAGAGATCACTCTAAACTTCTTGTTGACTAGCTGTGTGCAGTGGATGGATGTGTGTGCACCCGTGTACGTTAAATAAATAAATACATTTAGGATTCGGGGGACACACACGGCAAAAGCCCCTCCTGCGGACACCTATATGGCCCTTTGTCCTCTGTAAATAGAGGACTGTCTTCTGTAAAAGGCCGCTATTTGAAGAGCTGCCAGAGGACCATCCACCATTTGAAGGACTGTCCTGTCTAATTCTCCTTTAAAGAGAAAGAACCACCAGAACTGCTGCCCATCCACCGTTAGCGCCTGGACAACAGGCTGAGCAGGCAGGCACACAGGCCACCTGGTCACAGTCTCCCACACTAGGGTGAAATTTGCTGTATTTCTATTTAAATTATAATTATTATTTCTCAATTTGCATCTATACATATAAATCAGCATATGCAATGTTATGCAAAGCACTGCCCTCTTTTTTTGGTCCTCTTTTTTGGTGATGCATTTCCTCTTTTTTTGCCCATTCATAACTGGTGGCTGAGCAATGTGTGCTGTCCTGATCTCCTCGGAGGAAGGGTGGGATAAGAATGCAATGGAATGAAGGCTGCTGGGCCTTTATCGTAACACCTCCTGTAGAGGCTGTAGTAACTTTCACAGTGCGGCTGTTTTCATGTAATGGTGGCAAATTGTGGGTTAATTAATCCACAATTTGCCATGGCGCATGCCAGGCACGCTCCACAGCCTTTTTGAATATTTTAAAACATTCAACCCCCAACTGGGCCAATCGGGGGGGGGGGGCTGCTACGTGACGTATACTAATTTTAGATTAACTGTGGGTTGTTTAACTCATGATTATCCTATAGCAGTGTTTCTCAACCTTGGGTCCCCAGATGTTGCTGGCCTACAGCTCCCAGCATACCCAGCCAGCCTGGCTAACGGCAAGGGATGCTGGCAGCTGTAGTCCAGCAACATCTGGGGACCCAAGGTTGGGAACCATTGCCCTATAGTGTCCGGGTTCTGACATCACGTGTGAACCGGGTCTCTCTTAAATAACAACTTTGGTACTCACACCAGCATTTGTTGATGATCCGTGCATAAGCTGATGCCTGCTCAAAATCATGCCAACTGCAAAGTGAAGCCTGTAACCAGGCCAGAGCTGGAATGGCCCAAGACATTTTGCTGCCAGAGGCAAAGGGCACAATGTCGCCCTGCTCCCATTCCATGTACAGAAGCCTAGTCGCTGAATCTTACTTTAACAGTGGCAATGGGATGAGGTCTTCCACCATACCTGAGCGGAGCAAAATGTATTAAATAAATAAATAAATAGTTTAGGGAGTGCAGGACAGGCTGTGTGACACGCATAGCTCTGTACTGTTGGACAAGGAATGCTTGGGGGCTGCTACTGCTGCCCCCGGCATCTGCTACATCACTCTGCCTAAGGGTAGGGCAGACCCTGGGTTTGAGTATCCAGTTAGCACCATAAAGCATGCGTGTACCAATTCTAAATCAGGACTATGCCCTTTCCATTGTTCAAAACACACTTTGCAGATTTGCAAGCAGGTCAATGATTTGTATTCTGATTGCTATATTTGGGCTTTCGTGGAATATGAATGTACAGGCAGTCCCCGAGTTAAGAACATCTGACTTTCAGACAACCCATACTGAAGAATGGACTTCTGGGTTCCCCGGTGCTACGTCATTTACGTAGAGTACATAGTGTAGTATACTACGCAATTTGAGTAATTTACGCAATTTGCGTAAATGCCGATTTTAACATATGGAACGCTATGCTGTTCCAAATTACATACAAATTTGACTTAAAGACATTCTTAAGAACGGAACTCATTCGTAACCTGGGGACTGCCTGTAGTGTATATTGTGGATGCAATAGCAAGGAAGGCTAGTTAAAGGCTTTCAAGGAAAAGATGGTGAGATTCTGTGGAAACCAATTTTACCACAGAGTTTGCTGTTGTTGTTACATAGTACATGCAGCAGACATACACAATTCTGCCCAAGCCCCTGCATTTCATCTCCAATTAATTTGCAGGTTGTTTCATTATACACATTTTTGTACAACTAATAATGGCAATAATTATATTCCCATGTTAGGTTAAATAAAACAAACAATCCTAACTGTAAGATCGCCAACAGCAAACACCTTGTCTCTAAAATCTTGAAAACCACCAAATACCACAGAAACATCAATAATCATAGCCAGTGGGATAGCTGAGGCTGAGAAACGATGCCTTTTCAAGTTCTGAAATTGTTGCACAAGAGACAATAAACATCAGCTCACAGAAAAAGGCACCAAAGTGTTACCATCTATTCTAATGGGAAATCAACTGGACAGTCAATGCCATGGTTGGCCAGGTGCTATATGAGTCCTATAAGTCAGGGGAGGGGAACCTCAGGCCCAGGGTCCAAATCCAGCTCTCCTTCAGTCTCAATCTGGCCCTCTGAAGTTCCCCACATGGTCTCACCCCCTTCCTCCCAACCAACAGTCATTTGGTGGTTTCCCGGTATGTGTGCATCCCCACCCCATTCAGGAAGGTTAACATGCCTCTCCTAAGTCTTAGTTACCAGCTGTAACAGCTTTAAGCTAAATTAGGCTGGTATTCTTGGTATTTTTTGGCTCTGCCCCTTTTGCCTTTGGCCTGCTGCCTTTTGCTTTTGACCTCACCCACCACTGGAATGCAGGCCTCGAGAGTGTCTCCGAAATGGAATTTGGCTCTTGGCCCAAAAGAGGTTCTGCACCCTTGCTTTAAGGGATGTAGCCCTTTGTCAGGTGTGCCACTTGGCCCTGTGTTTTATTCTATGGTGTGGTAGAACTGAACAGGATGAAGCATTTGGGTCAGTGAATGCTACTACAAACATGCAAACCCCATTACTCGTCCCTCCCTCACAATGCTAATTGAAACAGCAGCATATTGCTGCTGGCTGACTTCTCCTTTGTTACGGCTATGAGCCCTGGATGGTCACTGGGTGTTTCCCTCAATGCAAGCTAGTGGCGGCAGATGGTACCCTGTTACTTAGAGAGAGCTCTTGAGTATTTTAAAAGAGATACAAAAAGGGAAGGTAGCTATGTTGGCCCAAAATTCAAAAACAAAATTTTCAAAATCCATATCACCCTAATGCCTTTGTTAGGCCAGCTCAGAGGTCAGAAATACTGTGCTGAAAGCTGTCAGGTTCTCCAGAACTCTTCATCAGTCAAGATAGCAAACAAAGCAAAAAGTGACAGCGGGGGTGGGGGGGAGTGGCTGTTTTTCAAGCCATGGAGTTGGCATTTGGTTACAGTCTTAAGAACAACCAAGAGTCTTGTGGCACTTTAGAGATGAACAAATTTATTCTGGCATAAGCTTTTGTCTTAAAATGGGAAGTGGGAGGAGGCTGCACACATGCAAATTAGGCTCTACTGGGTACTGAGATGGTTTCAGGTTGCTGGGAAGAAGAAACCAAACAATGGTTAATTCCCCCAATTTTGAAAACAGGAGATAGCAATCAGTGGGGAGAGCATGGCACCCTATGAAGAGAGAAGACAGAGAGACAGCAGAGCAGACATGGAATTGGGCAATTTGGAAGCAACAGAGGTAGCAAGCAGGGTAGGGGGAGAAGTGCCTGTTTATTTCCACTTGTGCTCTGCCTGTATATTTGTAAATAAAGCAAATATTACAAAAATGCCCCAAGTTTCCAGAGTTCTCATCCAAAGTGAACTAAACCTGTAGTGCTGCCCCTGGAACTTCTCATCCCTTGAGGAAGTGGTGAGCGTGCAAAAATATCTTGGGTACAGAATCTGCTGTAATGGCCAGACAAACACTCTTGGGGGACACACACTGACTGGGTTCAGACAACACGATAACTCACACTCAAGGGTAGAGTATGGGTTGAGTGTGCGTTGTTGTTGAACTGTGAGTTTGTTGTTGAAACATAGGTAATCGTGTTGTCTGAACCCAACCACTCTAACAAGCCATGGCTTGTTAACCACGAACAACCCGTGAAGAGAATCCATGGTTTGTTGTCGGGTTGTGAACTGTGGATGTTCACCATGGTTGTTTTTTTAATCTCAACTGGGTTGAGACAACATGTTTCAACAACAACCCACAGTTAAAAATGACAACCCACTCTCAACCCATACTCAACCCTTGAGTGTGGGTTATCATGTTGTCTGAACCCAGTCATGGCCTTTTCTCTGTTGTGGTGTAGTGGTTAGAGTGCTGGACTGGGACTCGGGAGATCCGGGTTCTAGTCCCCGCTCAGCCATGAAACTCTCTGGCTGACTTTGGCCAGTCACTGACTCTCAGCCTAACCTACTTCACAGGGTTGTTGTGAGGATAAGATGGAGGGGAGGAGGAGGATTATGTAAGCCGCCTTGGGTTCCATGCAGGAAAAAAGGCGGGGTATAAATAGAATAAATGAATGAATGAATGTGTTGATTCAGATTGGCCGTGGACAGCTCTACACCATAGACCTACATTGGTTTACTGTAAAGAAGGAGTGATAAAGGAACAGGCAAAGGCAACATCAGGGCCTGCTCCAGTTGGACAGTCCCCTCCCCACAGGGCCAACTGACATCAACTGTCCTGTGGGAAGGAACATCAGATGCTCAAGTGGAGCTGGTTGTGTTGTCCAGTTGTGTTTTTTGAGCATAAGGTTCTTGCTGTATCTGTTGTTATTTATAAATATTGTAAGCCACTTTAAAGACACTCATCAAAAGGTGGGATATAAATCTACATAAGAAAGAAAGAAAGGCTCCTCTGGTTAAACCTGCCAAATCTGAGTAGAGACTTTTCCAAAAAAACAAAGACAAAACACCCTCATCTGCCGCAGACAGTGGTTATATACTTTTCTACAGATGAATAGATTCTAGTATTATTTTTTTAAAATTATGAGTATGTGCCCCAATCATCAGATACTGTGCCATCTGGATACATTCTGAAGAAGTCTCTGTAATCTGAATATGTGTCACTGAAGAAGACTGTAGAGTTTGGCATTTATTTATGGGCATCTGACTGTATTAGACTGTACATGTTGGTTTGTTTATAGTAAGTAACCTTCTCTGTCTTTCTGTATGCATAGTTGGTGATTGTGATGTTTTAAATTTGTTTTATTGCAATGCTTGCTCACTGTACAGTACTTTGTTGTATTTTGTTATGATTTTCTATATATTCTATGGTATTATTTTGGTATATTTTCCCCATTTTTCCAGTAACCTTTGTAGCTTTTGTTCTGACCTTTTTATATTGCCATGCAGTGCAGCAGATATACCCTCAAACAGGTATGAACAGTAGCAAGCAACTGTAGCCTATTTTATCTGCTCAGTCACCTGCAAAGTAAAAGGGTTTTTTCTGGAAGTCACACCCATTTATGCTATATTTGTATGTGCCCATAGCAGAAAATAAAATAATAAAATAGGTAATATTGGTGTTGGCTTAATGATAGAAAAAGAGGTCTGAAAAAGCAGTTTGCCCTGGGCTTTTTGGCCTCTGTCACAATTTTGTTTTAATTGTTTCATTTCACTTTAAAATGACATATTTATAAAATAAGACTAATGTAGATACCGGTAGTTTTGGACTCTGGCCAGGGCCAGCCCTACTGCTAGGCAGACTGAGGCAGTTGCCTCAGGCACCTGGTTTTGGATGTCATGAAGCAAATTGTTGGTTCTTTAATTGATTAAAGTTGTATTTTTACTGCCAGGGAGGGGGATAGGCACTCATGGAATTTTCTGCCTCAGGTGCCAAAATAACTTGACTGGCCTTGGGGTCTGTGTGACAAGATCAAACAAAACTGGAGAACATCCAAAATGCTGAAAGAAAGAAAAAAAGCCCAATTTCTGAAAAAGATGAATCCTGCAACTGGTGGCTATTCATTTTTTTCAAAGATCTCTGCAGGCACTTTTAGAAATATGGACCCCTGAAGAAGGCCCATATATACTAGTCAGGGCCAAAACACGTAGGGCTACTCTTCAGAATAAAACAACATATTTTGTCAACATCCTGAGACTTCATCTCTTTATTCCATTGCGTACTGTGTATCTTGACATAGGGGGAGGGGTCCCATTTGCTGCTCAAAACAAAGTGCCTTGGTTTGGCCCATTCCTTCTCAAGCTGGTATAGTTTAGTGGTGGAGGGAGCAATCCTGTGGCCCTTAGACAGCGTTTGAGGGGCCACAGGACATTTCAGATTCCCAGATCCAAGGTCAAAGACAGCGCTCTGACCAAGGAGGAGGGAATTGGAGCTCCAACCCCCCTCCGCCACGCATAAAGAACTGCGCCAGCTGCTCTCCGAGGTCGTGAAATGACATCGGAGAGGGGAAAAGGAGGGCACTAGAGAGGCAAAAAAAGCCCATCTAGCGAAATATGCAGGGTGGGAGGACAGGGAGGCGAAGATCATCTCCACTGCTCCTCCCACCCTGCATAGGATGCTCGTAAGCCTCCAAGTTCTGGGACTTATGATCCTCATAATAGGATTGAGCCCTAAGAGACTTACCCTGCAATCCTATACATGTCTACTCAGAAGTAAACCCCACTGAATTCAATGGAAGTTCATCCTAGGTAAGTGGGTATATAACTGCAGTCTGAATTATGAATCAGGGAGTTCTCATTTCAAATTTTGTCTCTGCTATGAACTCACTAGGTGGTCTTAGGCAAGCTCCCCAGCCTCAGTACCCTCCCCCAGCAATAAGCAGATAAAAATACTGGCCTCCCTTACAAGGTTGTTGTAAGGATTACAGTGAAATAATATATGTGCTGTGCTTTGAACTCTCTAAACTTCTAAAGCACTATGTGAATGTTAGTTATGATCATTATTACACTGGTAATGATTAAAAACAAAGGCACTGCAGCCCTTCAGGCACTCTCCATTCCTGAGAAATAAACAGCCTATTGCTAAAGGAAAGAGAGTGAAACAATCTCTTCTCCTCACAGTAGTAGTGCTGATACTCCCTATGCCACACTGGTGTGTGACGATCTACAGCTTGTATTCTTATATAAATATAAGAAATATATAAATTTCTTCATTTTCTGATCCTAATCTCTCAAAGTCAAACTTTCTTTAGTAGTCCGTCCTTCTTTCCTCCCTCTCCCCATTCCCTGTCCTCTCAATAAAGCTGCATGATCAAATTTGTTATTCAACCCTCCTATGAATGCACCATGATTGCTGATCTCTACCATGGCACAGAGTATGAAAAAGACTCTCTAAAATTAAGATGTAATACCTACCACCTAAGCATCCAAACATCCCCCATAATTTTGATGCATTAGTAAAATTGGCAAGCTTTTACAATAGGATTAAAGTAACATAATACTACCCATGTTAATGTTAGGTTGAGCCAAACACTGCCTTTCCCAGCTTCTTCTGTAGCATGTAGTGTGAAGAGCATTTTTCATCTTAGATTATTATTTTTCTCTGAATTATGGCATGACTGGACCTCTCACATAACACAGTCCTCTCCCAAGAGCCAATGTGATCTACCAGTTACAGTAGTGGACCCTTCTTTCTGGGCTCAGTGCCCACCTTTCAGACTCAGATTCCTACCTGCAATTACTCACTTACCTAGGGGTAAGGCCCATTGAATTTAATGGAACTTACTTCTGAGTAGACTTGTATAGGATTACACTGCTGGGCTGCATTTCCATGGGAGTAAGCCCCATTGAACACAATGAGTAAACATAGATTTCATAGATTTCATAGATCATAGAGTTGGAAGGAGCCTACAAGGCTATCGAGTCCAACCCCCTGCTCAATGCAGGAGTGCAGAGGATTGGGCTGTAAGTGCAGCAAAGATTATTAGAAATACTTGGAGATTAAAAGCTGATTTACATAGGCACTCAACAGTCTCAAATATGTTTTCATTTGTTTACATGAAGAAATGTTTAGTCCAAGGTTATTAAAACAAAGAACAGAGGTCTTGGTTAAACAGAGCGGCAATTTCTATCCCTCTATTTCACCTTGATACAAGCTAGTAGAAGACAAGACATTGCTAGTTGGTGGTGATGGGAGGAATGTGTACCAATTCACAGCAAGCGCTCAGTGAGCAATATTCTAAGAAAGTGGATATAGGAGTATGGTTCAGGGCCAAACTATTTGATAAGTGGGAGATCCATGATTAGTTTTGCAGACAATTTTAGTTCTATTTAATTTTAAAGCAGCTCCAGGGTGTGTCCATGTGTCCAAATTTGATCTGAGCAGGGGCACTGGAGAAGGGGATTTTCATCCCTCCCCCCCCCCCCACCATTTTGCTGATCCAAACATGCCGCTTGGCCCAAACACCTGAGATTTCCTATCCATTGGGATCTGCCCAAATTAAAACATCTCAGAATTGCTGATTGTGTAGGTAATCTCTAATAATGCTTGGTGAATAATACAAATACAGACAATAAATGCTCTTGTATCTACCTGACAATACTATTTTTCTGCTGCTGTACTTCTTTTAGAAAGAACTGTGGGATTAATTCAGTGGCACTGGACTCAATCTACCAGGAGGTTCTCCTGTTCAAGCTCCATTGAACTGAATGGGATTGGGGTAAAACCACAAATTTGGTCCCATTCATTTTGGTGCAAGGAACTTCATGCAGATTGTACCCTCCTGATCTCCTGGAGAATCCATCACATTCTGAGGTGAGCTAATGAAAGAGCTAATAATTTCCCATGTTAAGGAGGTGCCCTTCATTTCTTCTCTAAAATGAACTAGCCGCCACTCCTAGCCACTGAGTTATGTGGTCCTTTTGTCTGATAAATTAAATTCTCTTTCTGTTATCAAGACTTCTCATGTTGGTGGAAAACGACATAGTTCAGTGCTCAGCACTTATCCCCTCTTGTCGCATCTGCCTTCGTTTCTGGCCTTACTGAGTCTGAACGCTCTTCTCAATTTGATTATCCACTCCAACATTCCCAAACTTCCACCGCTGCTATCTATCTATGTATTCACAGTCCCATTTTCCCATCTGTGGGGAAGAATAATTGCCCTCTTCTCCCCCACATATTTTCAAATTCTGAAAGAAAAGCACAAAGTGGAGGGATTGGCTTGAGCAAATTGCAAACGGATTTCCAGCAAACAGGAAAGGATTTCAGAGAAATAGACTAATTCCAAAGGATTTAATAGGAACATTTCATTACTGGATAGAAGATGATGAAATTTTTGATCTCCTTCTCTTGCCAGCTTTCACTGCTGATTTCACACATCAGTGGGTTTGTTCCCCCCATAAAGATGGTGGGATTTCCACATTTATTGTCTGGGATGTCAGTTACATAGGGAGAAACACAGATCCTGACTTCAGTACAAAATGGAGTCATGAGAGACCTGTTTCAGGCTAGAAGTTAGAATGGTGAAGCATAGGCTCCCCTGACTTGGGTCCCTGACCCTCCACTTGTGTTGGACTGCAACTCCCATCATTCCCAGCCAGCATGGCCAATGGCTAGGAATGATGGGAGTTGCAGTCCAATACATCTGGAGAGACCAAGGTTGGGGAAGGTTGGTGGAGAACATAACAGCCATGCTGGATCAGACCAAGGGTCTATCTCAGTGTTCTCCAACCTTGGGTCCCCAGATGTTTTTGGCCTACAACTCCCAGCATGCCCAGCCAGCGTAGCGAGTCGTGAAAGTGCTTCATGTTGGCTGGATTCTGCCTATTGTTTGCACAGCGGCTGCTAAAGTGGATTTCTAAGGCTGGGGTGGCTGAGTGTCAGAAAGCATCTCAACCCCAGCAAGATAAATGATCAAGTCAAAATGTTAATCTCTTGCTTCATTTTGAAATTATTCAGCACAAAATATGCATTGCTGTTGTTTTTTTAAAGGAGAGAATATTCATATAACAGCCCGCTCCATTTGTTTTATGCACTGATAGCTCAGTGGCGGAGTGCGCTCTTTGTGTGTCTGAGCCTGAGGCTTCCATTCAATCCTTAGCAGCTCCAATGAAGATTGCTGAAAGCACATGGCTTCTGTTTGTGCATATTCTTCTTCAGATTTAATCAGATAAAGTGGAAGACCGACAACCTGGTCTTCTGCGCGGATTCAATGCTAAGGGGGTAGCGAGTCCTAGGGTGGGCCTTCTCCGAGGTCCCCAGCGACTATCACCCTTAGCCCAGAACAAAGGGATAACTTATAGCCACAAAAGTATCTTTTATAAAACAAGTTTATTTACAAAATCACCTTCACAAACCCAGACACACGCCAGCAATACAGCTTATCAGTACGGTACAAAGTAGCAAGCAAGAAGTCTCAAGGACACCGTGATTTCAGGGCTCTCAGCTAGTTAGTTCAGCTCGGGCTCCAGCAGAGGCCCGGTCAACCGCATGCTGCTAGCTGGGTTCCCGGCGGAGGTCCGGTCTACCCGAGCGGCTAGCTGGGTTCCCGGCGGAGGTCCGGTCTACCCAAGCGGCTTGTGAGTGATTTCAGCTTGGTTTCCCGGGGGTCCGGTCAACCCAAGCGGCCAGTGATTTCAGCTTGGTTTCCCGGGGGTCCGGTCAACCCAAGCGGCCAGTGATTTCAGCTAGCTGGAGCACGCCGGGTGCTGCTACCCGGGGTTGCCGATCCCTTCGTTCCCTTACCCCAAGCATGGGGCAAGATTGCTGATCAGGTCCAACAACTCAGTTCCCTTGCGCAGGGTGTTTTATACCTTGGTGTTTCAGGTAGCCCCTCCCTCCGTAATCAGGTGGGTTGCCAATCAGGTGGGTTGCCACCCTCCCTGAGGGGCGGCCTTTTGGGTCAGGTGGGGTGACGCCTTCCCCCTGTGGGGTGGGGTCCCTTTGAAGCCACTTGCTTAATGGTCCCATCCTGTGGTGTTGAATGGTCCTTTCTTATGGGTGCCGAAGTGTCTGCTCTGGCGAGGTATTCAAGTCTTATGTAGATGGGGCTGATATACGAGAGCATTGACGAACCTGGCGATGCTACCTGTCTTCCCCCCTGGGGTGATTCTATGCAGATGTTGTTTGTCCCCTTTGGTTTCTGTGGAGACTGGCTGTCTCCCCCCCCTGGGTCTCCTTCCCCCCACCTTGGTGAGTGTGTGTGTGTCAGAAAGGGGGCTTAGGTTGGCTTTCTCCACAGATAAGATATATAGAAGCCCTTCTGCCCATTACACAAAACGGCAGGGAGGTAAAGGCACACAGTTCCTCAGGCAGATGCTATTCTTTGGATAGACCTGAGATGCCTTCTTAAACTAAAATCAATACTGCCTGACATGATCAGCTGACTGCAAGAGTGGCTGAACCATCATTGCCAGAGTTGTTATTACTTAGGCAGCGGCAGCTGCTGCAAAATTAGGGTTTATATAAACAATCTGGGTTTCTGGGGATTGTTAATTTGAGGTGCTTGATAGGAAGGCCACTTATTTCAGTGGGCACTAACTTGGGAATGGGTTTAATCCCCATACATTCAGGGAGCATGCCCAAAGTCATCCCTGAGTGTATTTTTCTATACCACTAGCTTTGTCAGTCCAGTCTAAACAGGATCCAGGCCCCGGGACATGCACATGGACCCAAGTTTTCCTAACCCCAACTTGAAATTTAACCCTCATTTTAATGTACGGGTTTTATCTCTATACATTCAGTGAGCATGCCCAAAGTCATCCCTGAGTGTATTTTTCTGGACCACTAGCATTGTCAGTCCAGTCTAAACAGGATCCAGGCCCTGGGACATGCACACGGACCCAAGTTTTCCTAACCCCAACTTGAAATTTAACCCTCATTTTAATGTATGGGTTTTATCTCCATACATTCAGGGAGCATTTAACCCTCATTTTAATGAATGGGTTTAATCCCCATACATGCCCATAGTAATCGCTGAGTGTATTTTTCTGGACCACAAGCTTTGTCAGTCCAGTCTAAACAAGATACAGGCCCCGGGACCTGCACACAGACCCAAGTGTTCCTAACCCTAACCCTACGTTGAAATTTAACCCTAATTTTAATGAATGGGTTTAATCCCCATACATGCCCAAAGTCATGCCTGAGTGTATTTTTCTGGACTACTAGCTTTGTCAGTCCAGTCTAAACAGGATGCAGGCCCCGGGACATGCACACAGACCCAAGTTTTCCTAACCTTAACCCTAACCCTAACTTGAAATTTAACCCTTATTTTAATGAATGGGTTTAATCCCCATATATTCAGAGAGCATGCCCAAAGTCAACGCTGAGTGTATTTCTGGACGACTACCTTTGTCAGTCCAGTCTAAACAGGGTCCAGGCCCCGGGACATGCGCAGACGGACCCAAGTTTTCCTAACCCTAACCCTAACATGAAATTTAACCCTCATTTTAATGAATGGGTTTAATCCCCATACATTCAGAGAGCATGCCCAAAGTCAACGCTGAGTGTATTTTTCTGGACCACCAGCTTTGTCAGTCCAGTCTAAACAGGATCCAGGCCCTGGGACATGAATACGAACTCAAGTTTTCCAGACCCTAACCCTACGTTGAAATTTAACTCTCATTTTAATGAATGGGTTTAATCCCCATACATTCAGAGAGCATTTATTTATTTATTTATTTATTATATTTATACCCCGCCTTTTTTCCTGAAAGGAACCCAAGGCGGCTTACATAAGCCTCCTCCTCCTCCTCTCCATGTTACCCTCACAACAACAACCCTGTGAGGTAGGTTAGGCTGAAAGTCAGTGACTGGTCCAAAGTCACCCAGTGAGTTTCATGGCCGAGCGGGGACTAGAACCCGGATGTCCCGAGTCCCAGTCCAGCACTCTCACCACTACGCCACACTGGCTCTTTTTTTAAAAAAAATATTATTTACTTTTCAAAACAAAATATAGCAAAATACAAGAATAACACAAAAATATTACTTAAACTACATACAATAAATCATAAAGTGCACCCCCCCACCCTCCTTGGGACCAATTTATATACTTCCATCCGCTTGATCAAATGAATTCCAAATTCTAAAAATATAACATATCCTGACAAGGCATACTCCCCTTCCCCTTTATTAATACATTGTCTAATAATTGATTCCTGTGGAGAGAAAGCCAGAGCACACCTTGAACCCTGACACCTTGAACCCTGGCACACTGATCCCTGACTTGTTTTTCTCATTCCACGCGACGGAGGGACAATCCACATCTGCACAATAGGGCACATAACATTCCGGAGAGGGTGGGGGCGCAGTGTCAAAGAGCTGCAAAGTACTCCAAAACACCCAGGAGGCGTCAACACCAAGAGACGCCACCGCACCGCGGGGGCAGACCCAGCCCATCTGGTCAGCAAGGGCGGGGAGGGGGCGTAAGGGGTAGAAAAGGTGCCAAAGGACCAGAGGTTGTTGGGAACACGGTGCAGGCTGGCACACCTCAAGTCCCTGGCTCCAGTTAGGGTCAAGCAGCTTCCAACCCCGGGTGGGCGCGCTCGGAGACCGGCTATGCAGATCGCTACGTGAAGTCCGTAAGTCAGATTCTCCGATGTAAGGTTACTTCTTTAACTGTCCTTTTTGCATTTGATACTACAAGTTAGTTTATCGGGACATGCACATGGATCCACATTTTCCTAACCTTAAGCATTCATTAGGGAGGCTTTCAATAAGGATTAGACCAGGGGTGCGGAACCTCAGGCCCAGGGGCCAAATGTGGCCCTCCAGGGCTCCACAAAAGCCCCCACCCCTTCCACTGGCCCCTCCCCCCAACCACCAATTGTTTGGTGGTTTCCCAGCTTTTGTGCATTCCCCTCCCCCATTCTAGAAGGTTGAAATGCCTCTTCTGAGGCCTAGTTACTGGCAGTCGGAGCTTTCAGCTAAAATGGGCTGGTATTTTTGACCCTGCCCTCTTGTGCCTTTGGCCCCACCCACCTCAGGAATGTGGCCCCAGAGAGCTTCTCTGAAATGGAATTGGGCCCTTGGGCTGAAAGAGGTTCTGCTCCCCTGGATTCGACAGATGCTCAGAGGACAGGTCTATCAGTGGCTATTAGCCACAGAAGCGAAATTGAAGCTCCAGGTTCAGTTCTAACTCCCAGGGAGCAAAAACAGGAGACAGCGTCTGCCTCCATGTCCTGCTTGTGGGCTTCCTAAAGGTGTTTGCTTTCGAAAATTAATAAATTTGGCTAGGGCCAGCCTAAGACATTTTGCTGCCTGAGGCAAAGGGCGAGATCACTCTCCTCTCCCACAATTCCACATACAGAAGCCAACTGGACTTCACCCATACTGACTGAAGGCCAGCAGGATAGCTTGGAGGGGCACAGGACAGGACGAGTATCACACACACAGCTCTGTTCTCCATCAGTGCCCTGCTCCTGGGCCCCCACCGCACCTCACCCCCAGCATCTGCCATTTGAGATGGCCACCTCAGTCTGCAGGGAAAAGACTCACTTGCTGTTCTAGTCATGTATGAAGGGGCCCTTAATTAGGTACATATTCACTATACATCAATAGGTGGTACACACCATGAGAAAACGGGTACCAAATATATTACATAAGTACAGTTGGATGGCATGATTTTAGATTCAGGGCACTGTTGGGCTAGCCCAACCTTCCCCAACCTGGGTTCCTCCAGATGTTCTTGACTACACCTCCCATCAGACCCAGCCAGCTGTTGGGTTTTGCATAGGCAGAACGAGATTACCACCTGACATCGGGATTATCACCTGACCTGGTGGGTGTCTCTTGAGTTCAAGTACACAAGGTCTTTGGTCACGAGACATAGTCTCAAGATGGTATGACTCAGCAACCTTGGACAGATTTGGAGTAAACATGTTGATGAATAGGTTATACAACTGGGGTGAGTAATATCCTATTTATAGGTGGTATAAAGCTAACACACTTGCTGATAGTCTCACTCTCCTTCTCCTCTCGTCTCGACTCGACATGTCGTATTGTTCTGGACTTCACTTCATCTAGCCTTACCACTGGGGTATTGGATTTGTATCTGCAATGATGTAGTGAGTAAGAGATGCATTGCTTGCCTTAATCCCATGTAATTGGGTCTTACAAATAAACTCTTTAATCTTTATTAACTGCTGTTATCTCCTCCTTCCGCCTGCGTGACTGGGACTGAGGGTCATTGGCTAGGGAAGCTTTTGAACCCGGGTCAGTCCAGCTCTCACATCAGCATGGCCAATGATCAGGGAGGGTGGAAGCTGTGGTCCAAAACATCTGGAGGGACCCAGGTTGGAGAAGGTTGGGCTGGACAGAGAAATGACCTGCCTCAGTACAAAACAATCCCAGTTCTTCACCACAACCTAAACACTTTCAGGTGGGGTTTTGCCGGTGTCACAATCCCATTGATGCTATTCCCTGCTGCTGTGTCTGATTTGAAGCTAGCTGCCTGCAGCCTTCCCACTTTCCATGTCCTTTACATGGCATCTTATAGGATTCGCAGCAACTGACTGTGAAGTCCAGTCGCGACATTGTCATGCTGCTGCTGGTGCTGCCGCTACAAGTCTCAACTGCTGAATTTCCCTGTGCAAGTGAGAAATTTAATTACTGCTCTCTGTTCAAGGTGTGCATTAATGCTAGCTGCAATTTTGAACTTTCCCCTTTTGTCTTAAGCACGCAGCGGCTAATTCAGTGACCTCAGCATCTTGTGTGCATTTTCAAGGACTCTTAACATGTGGTGTCCGTTGCAAAATAAAGCAGCTTTATTTGTGGAACATCCCTCATATTTATTATAAGAAAGTGACAAATCCGCAGGTGGAATTCTGTTTTCTATTCCTTTGGGTGGCCCTAAGAAGAGGATTCCTGCGGAAAATCCACCTGCCTATTCCCATTTCAGCTAGACATGCTACCAACATTAACTATTTGACAACGGTATACAGATTTGTCCAGCTCACAATGTTCTGCAGTTTTGCATAGTAGTGTGTCTAATTTCCCTGAGAAATTCTTCTCCAGCTTGGAATATTAAAATGAGATTTGGATGCCCGAGGCCAGGTGCTTTGTAGGCACCACCACAGGACTCCTTCAGGGACCATAGCTCAGGAGTAGAACAGATGCTTTGCATGCAGAAGGTTCCCGGCAGGTTCAATTCCTGGCATCTCCAATTGGACGAAATGGGTAGCAGGTGGTGGGAGTGCAACACCTCTGCTGCAGACCCTGGAGAATCACTGCCACTCAGAGTAGATGATACTAGGCTGGAAAAGATTGAGAAATAATCCCACCTGGTATAAAACAGCTTCCCACATTCTCACTTACTCCTGGGGTGGGGAACCTTTTATATGTGGAGTTATCTTGGGAGTTGCATGCTGGGGTGGGTGGGGCCAGAGTCAGTAGTAGGTGTGACTAAACCATAAATGGAAGGGGCCAGGTTGGTGGTGGCCACCCATTTTTCTTTCTGCCCACCTGCTCTCTGTGTTACTGCCACCACTCCTCTCTCCCCCTTCTCTTTCTCCCCTTCTCTCTCTCTCTCTGCCACCCCTTCTCTCCCCCTCCCCATCTCTCTTTCTTTCTCTTTCACCCTTTCTCTCTTTCTCCCCATCTTTCTTTCTCTTTCACCCTTTCTCTCTTTCTCCCCTTTCTCTTTCTCCCCTTCTCTCCATCTCTCTCATTTCTCCGGTTCCCTCTTCTCCCCTTCTCTTTCTGCTGAAAATGCCATTGGCCCTCCCACTGCAGCAATAAGGGGTTAGGGGGGAAAAAAGGTCCCAATAATGTGAATACTGTACTTCCCTAAGTCTAAATGCCATGCCGGGGGGGGGGATTTTTAGGGATGGCAGTATGAGGGAGGGTTAACCCTTCCCTCCCCAGCTGCCACTCCCCCCCCCCCCACTTTCCTGTGTGGGGACTTGGAAAAAAGCTCCCATTTGCACAAATAGGACCTTAAAAAAAAAAAAAAAAGCCCAATTGCTGCATGGGGGCTGTGGGCTGTGGAAGGGAGGATGCAGGCCCAATCAAAAAATGCTGTGAACTGCATGACCAGACCAACTGACAAAGCAGTCTTTTATTTTCATAGTATTTCTGTTATTTGGGTCAATTGATTATTATCTTGATTGTTTCTTGTACAGTAATACCTTGGATTGCAAGTAACTTGGTTTGAGAGCGTTTTGCAAGACAAGCAAATTTTTAAATATTAATTTAATTTTTTTTAATTTGATTTACAAGCAATGTCTTGCAATACAAGTACTGTAGTACAGCTCAAATTAAAAATCTCTGTACAAATTTTTTTGGGGGGATTTCGTTTTGATATAAGAGTGTTTTGGTCCAATTTTTTTATTTCTATATAAAACAAACACATAATATCAAACATATAACAATTAACAAAACAAAATAGACCTCCGATTTTTCTTCTACAGCAAATACAGGTAACAATAATTTTTCTTACTCGATAATCCAAATGAGAAATCTCTTTCTTCCCATTGTCCCAGATTCACTTATTATTCCATAAATCCACAAACAAACAAATCATTATTTTCCAGTCTCTGCAAAAAGTCAATTAGAGGTTTCCACTCAATAATAAATGCAGATGTTGTCCTTTCTCTAATTAGTGATGTAAGTTTGGCCATCTCTGCCAGCTCCAGCATCTTGACCAACCATTCTTCTATCGTAGGCACTGCTGGACCTTTCCACTTCTGTGCATATAGTAGTCTCGCTGCCGTTGTCATGTATAGAAATAAAGTTCCATATCTTCCTTCTAGCTGACTGTCCATTATTCCCAATAGAAAAGCCTCTGGTTTCAATTGAAAAGTAATCCTTAAAATCTTTTGCATTAATAAATGAATTTCAACCCAAAAACTTTTAGCTTTCTTACATGTCCACCACATATGATAAAAGGTTCCTTCCTGTTGTTCACATTTCCAACATATATCTGATGCACCGCTATACATTCTAGCCAATTTCTCCGGCGACAAGTACCAACGATACATCATCTTATAAAAATTCTCTTTAAGACTAGAGCATAAAGTAAATTTCAAACCTTTTAACCACATATTTTCCCATTGTGTCATTAGTATATTATAACCAAAATTTTGAGCCATTTTATCATACATTCCTTCACTTGCTCTTCCTCAGTTTCAAATTTCAACAAAAGCTTATACATTCTTGAAATAAGATGTTCATCATTTAGACATAATTCCCTTTCAAAGTCAGATACTCTCTGTTCAAAATCATACAACCTTTTATCAACTTTAAACCTTTCTACCATCTGTAAATAGGAGAACCATTGACATGTATGACCTTCTTTTATCAGTTCTTCTCTTGATTTTATTTTACATTCATCTTGTGAAAAATTCAGCAATCACGATATGTCAACCAACTGTATTTACTTAACATTTCTCTTCTATGATGGGCTTCTTGTGCTGATAGCCACAATGGTACTCTCTGACAAAACCTAGGTTTATATTTATTCCAAATTTTCAAAATGGCACTTCTAACACAGTGATTATTAAATTCTACATTCACTTTAACTTTATCATACCACATGTACCCATGCCATCCAAATCTCAAATCATATCCCTCTAAATCTATAATCGACTATTTTCAACAAAACCCATTCTTTGATCCATACTAAACAACAAGCAGCAAAATATAACTTCAGGTCAGGTAGGACCCAACCCCCCTCTTTCTTTTGCATCCTGTAAAATCTTAAACTTAACCCGTGGCTTTTTCCCTTGCCATACAAATCTAGATATATCCTTCTGCCATTGTTTAAATGATATTTGCGATGTCACAATAGGAATAGTCTGAAAAAAAAACAACATTCTAGGTAATACATTCATCTTAATTGTGGCTATTCTCCCCAAAAGTGACAATTGAGCTTTATCCCATCTTTCTAAATCTTTTTTCATTTCATTCCAAGACTTTACATAATTATTTTGAAACAACATACAATTCTTATTTGTTAATGTGATACCTAAATACTTTACTTTCTTTTCAACCTTAAAACCTGATTTATTTGACAATTTTATTTGATCTTGAATTTTCATATTTTGTTTATCTTTGTCTTTAGTTTATTAACCTTAAACCAGCTACAGCACCAAACTCCTTCAATTTAACCATTAACGTTTCTATTCCTTTCAGAGGATCTTCCAAAGTTAACACCAAATCATCTGCGAAAGCTCTCAGCTTATAAGACTCTTTTTTAATTTTTATGCCTCCAATTCTATCATCTTGTCTTATATCTCTGTTCAATATTTCAAGCACAAGAATAAACAACAAAGGTGATAATGGGCAACCTTGTCTTGTTCCTCTATGTATTCCACACGTTCGTCATATCGCCATTGACAATTATTGTGCTGTTGTGAAGTAAATTGACTTTATCCATTTTATAAAGTTCTCTCCAAATCCATTTCCTTCAGTACTTTAAATAGAAACCCCCAATTTAAATTGTCAAACGCTTTCTCTGCATCTAAGAAAATCAATGCAGCATGTTTT
>JAHFWL010001547.1:0-16790 GCA_021292165.1 Shinisaurus crocodilurus
CTGTAACTCTCCTTTCTGATGTTCTGCTGAATGCACAGATGTTGGACGGTGGGACAGGAAAGTACACAGGGTTTGGAAGTGGGGCTACTGTCATGGTCCCATTCCTCCTTCCATACATGTGGTATATGTGCTTCATGGCAGGAACAGGAGACAGTTCAAGAGAGGCTGGTAACACCACAGACCAGAATGCCCCTGGTCCTGTAAATCAGGTGATCTCAGAGAGCCAATTATTTGACAGTGCCCACTCTACAGATTTTCTATACTACTGGCTGAGAGAAAGCACCAGGCTACCCTCTGTACCTGACTTTTGCCCCCTCTGCTCTAGGTACTAAACATCACACACTTCCATTGGCTTAATTATTTGATCATCCAAATGTCGATAAGTCTGGGCCCAAGGCATTCTGCTAAAAGAGACTGTTTTCTTTCTGCCATTTGTGCATGTCACATTTGTTTCACTTAATGCACAATTATTTTTGGCTAGGATCTGGGAGGGTGGGGAGAGTTGGGTTTTTTCTTGGAGGAGGAACAGATGGTGAGAGCAAGTTGAATATCAAATATGTCTAGGTAATAGGTATAGAAACTGAGTTTCCTCAGAGAACTAAACTCAGAGGACATTCAAAGTGAGACAGAGGTGGACAAAACAGACAGTTGGGATCAGGATTAATCCAAATATAATACTGCACACATAACAAGTATTAAAAAATTCACAATGATAAAGATAATCATGTCTTCAAGATAAGGGGGGAATGTATATTTCAAACTCACTGTGGTACTCTGAGTTCCAGCATGACAAAAGCAAGGGGGGAAAGGAAAAGATGCAGTGTTTGCCGTACGTCTTTGTACAGTTCCTTGCTCCCTAATCTCTTTCTTAGAAGGGAAACCTATGCTTCCATTTTGCCACAATAGAATTCATACGTCCCTCATACTGCTTCTGGACAGAGTTAATGTAATCAGATTCATTGAGCATCTTGACTTGGAATACACTTGATTCATGACCTCAGAGGGCAAGGTCAGTATCTCAGTCAGTAAAATAAGTTAACACAACCCACAGTTTAATCAGCATAATTGCATTTCCCATTATGGTGATCACTTCCATTGTAACAGTGTCTAATTCAGCCTTCCCCAATCTGGTGCCATCCAGATGTGTTGGACTGCCGTTCCCATGAATCCCATCATTCTCAGCCAGCATGGCCATTGCCTGGTTTAATTTATAATTTGTAATTTTCTCCAAAATCTGAACTATACATTTTCTTCCCCTTTTTTTGTGAGGAGCATCAAATAACATGATCAAAGACGAGTCTCTGGGGATAGTCCGTTAATGATGAGGAAAGAGAGAAACACACACACAAGAGAGAGAGAGACTTCTGTTCTCCCATGACCACAATGTTCCATTCCTGAGAAACACACACATTTCAAATGAGTACCATTTGGTGGAAAGGCAGGCTATACATGCAACAAACAAACAAACAAACACATTTAAACAATATTATCTAATGTATTACTTATGCTACTCTTGTGATAAAATAGAAATGATAACTTGCAAATGATAAGAAGCCCTATTTCTATAAGATGGAGCTTCATTTGCATATGCAGACGTCTATATTCCTCCTGTTACATCACAGATGGCTTTCAATTTGTCTGGCTCAAGGTTGTCCTTTGATTGGTATTCAAGTGGAGTGGTTGACTGTATGCTCTCTAATCCCTGCCGCACATGGTAATTTTTCATTCTCTCCCATGCTCCACCTGTTCCATGGTCCAGTGGAAGACTGCAAATCCTATCAGGGGAACACAGTCCTGTTATAAGCCCATTTCCCTGGCTCCAGTCCATCACATGTGTACTCAGGCTGCAGAGTGCCAAGCCAGCTGCAGCCAAATGATCATGTTATCAGATGACGGATTGCTTCATATCAGGTGTTTAAACTGATGAGCTGCCCCATCTGGTCAATGATTTGGGGAGTCTGGCCCGCTTGATGAATTAGAAAGTGACAATGCCAATCAGCATGACCCCTGCAGCTTGCCTGCTGCCAGCACAGTGGCCACAATCAAGAATAGCCCACCGATTTCACTTCTGCTGTCCTGCGTCACCCTGGCGAGATTAGGCCAGTTGTCATTAAATTACCCCTAAAGTATGTGATGACTCCAATATCCTTTACTTAAAACTTCATAAAACAAGAGGTTTGCACACATCACTGTTCCCATACAACCCCTTTGATTGAAAGAACACTGTACAATTTACATCTCTCTAACATTTCTTTCAGAACAAATAAGGACGCAATCCTATGCATACTTAGAGGGGGGGGGGGGAGTCTTACAACTCCCAGCATATGCCAGCCAGACTTTTTTCTGTCTAAACATGCATAGGATTGTGCTCTAAGAATGATATTTTTCCCTACTGGAGCAGCCAACAAGAGATACAATGGATTTCTTTTAGCCAATGGATGGCTTGTTTTATATTAATTAATGGGTCAAGACTGAAGTACATCAATAACAGTAATCTGCAGCAGCCGCCCCCTTTTTAGGCATGGGCACAAAGTAGATCTCCAGAAGTTTTGCACTTTAAATCCCAGCAATCCTGACCATTCGCCATGCTGGCAGGGCAGGGACTTCTGGAAGTTGAAGTTCCAAACATCTGGAGATCTACCTCCTGCCCACGCCTGCTCAATATGATAATAGTTGTAGTTGTTTTTTTCAGCTCTAAGGACACTTCCATCCACCTAGGGTAGCCATGTGCTATGAAAGGGCTGTCCAGTCCAGGTCTAGCTTAAAGATAAAGAACCACAAGGAGGGAGAGCAGCAGGAGCCTTGAAGTTAGCCGTCAACACTTAGCACCTGGGCAGCAGACTGAGCAAATCACCTGGTCACAGGTCACCCAGTCACAGTCTTTCCCACTATCTATTTTATTTCTAAATGTGCATATATATATATATATATATATATATATATATATATATGCAGATGAAAGTGGAGGCCATATATATAGCCTCCACTTTCATCTGCAAGCCTGTCCACAGTCAGGCTGCTTAAATCCCACTGGAATCCATTCCCCCTGATGCAGAGAAAGTCACACTTAGGTCCCATTAAATTCAAAGTTACTTGTGCCCACATTGCCCCGTTACATTCACTCAGATTTAAGTATATCTAACTTCCTCTGGATCACTCAGGGCCAATGGGATTTAAGCAAACTGTGTGCAGAACTACAGCCTTAATGTATAGTTTATGAACTAAACAATACTTGAATTTATTAGCCAGTAAATGCTATAAGTCTCAGCCCTAGCCATACCATACCTCCAACATTTCACAGATGAAAATAGGGACAACATGTGAATTTGTAAGAGGTATGGTTAAGCAACATGAAGGTGTGATCAAGAGGGTGTGGCCAGGCAACATGAGGGCGTGGCCAAGGGTATAGCCACCCACCCCAGGATGCTCTAACCGTTTAAGGGCTCTGGCCACTCTGAAGCCACCTTGATCTCCAGACCCATGATGATGGTGATTGCTGTTGTTGTCATTATTATTATTATTGTACCATCAATGTGCATGCCATGGTGCTTTACCAAGTATAAGAGAATGCCCCAAAGAGCTTACAATCTAAAATGTAATATAGAGGCAACAACAAATGGTAGGAAGGGGTAAAGCGAGGAGGAATATGCCATTATTTCAGTCAAACATAACTTTCAGCCTACTTTCCCCACATTGTACAGGAAACTCCTTGTTTTAAATATCTCCTCCCACTTTAAAAATGGATCCCTCCATGGTGGCTTTGTTCTCATTAGTAGTTTGCCAAAGAAATAATAATATTTAACACTTAGATATCTGAGTGTGCAAAGTGGTTCACAGTCCATCCTGCAAGCTCCTATTTTCTCCACTCAGAAAAAAAATATGTGGGCTCTATTGTACTTTATTAAAAAAAAAAAAAAAAAAAACAAGAACAAGAACACAACACTGTGATTGAACAATAATGCCAAAATGGAATTACTGGTGTAGTGGTGAGAATGTTGGACTGGGACTCGGGAGATCCAGGTTCGAGTCCCCGCTCAGCCATGAAACTCAGGTGACTTGGGCCAGTCACTGACTCTCAGCCTAACCTACTTCACAGGGTTGTTGTGAGGTTAAAATGGAGAGGAGGAGGAGGAGGAGGAGGAGGAGAAGGAGGAGGATTATGTAAGCGCCTTGGGTTCCTTGCAGGAAAAAAGGGGTATAATATAATAAATAAATAAAAATAAATTGTTGCTGCTATGGTAGTTGGGATTTTTCTTTCTTTCTCTTGAGGAGAGAGTGTTTCTGCTAAAAATTAATTTTAAAAACTTCTAATGCATTTAAAAACACACACACATCCAAAATCCCTGCAGAATCATAATCATTACTGTAGAGAGCTTTCTACATGGGGTACACAGGTAGAACCAAGTAAAATTTACCACAGCTCTGAAAACAGAGTAACAGTGCAATCCTACGCATGTGTTGTTGTACTTTATTTAAAAACAACAACCCAAGAACAATAGAGCCCACATGTTTTTTTCTGAGTGGAGAAAATAGGAGCTTGCAGGGTGGACTGTGAATAAGTTTCCATCAGGGGTCTGCCAGGCCCCATCACTGCAGCCTTTAGAATGCCCTGAAAATGTACTACTTTCCTCTGGCCTTCCCCTCGTTACGTTGTATCAGACTACTTTGTGGCTGTGTTGTGAGTTTTATTTATTTTGCTGTTGCTGTTTTTATTGTGTTTTTACCATTTTAATACTGTATGCTTTTATTATGTGTTTTATTGTTAAAATGCCTCGAGAGGGCTCCTACCTTGAAAATGTTACAAATTATTTTAAATCTGAAAAATGAAAGAAAAAAACGTGATTTCCCCCCCAGAGCACATCCCTACATTTACCTGTACGTTTAGTGCTTTGATTGAACCTTCTACTTTTCATTCCTAAGATTAAATAATGGGGAGAAGGTTGTCTAAACGACTGCAGTGCAAGAGTTCACTTTAAAATAACTCTGCAAAAGTCTTGAACAATCTATGAATTGCCTCCTCCTGCCCAACTTCTAGCTTATCTCAACATTTAAAAACGTACTGGTACCAAGATGACCATTTTAACCCATATTTCATAGTGTGCTCTCCGGGAACCCTTGAACTGGTGTAGTGTCTCTCCTGGAACCCTTGAAACTGGTGCGATGCTATTATGTCTGTCCTAATTACAATGCACCAAAAAAGAAGAAAAAAAAACCAGCCCCCAAGCCCCCCATCATAACACTGACAGAGTGAATAAATTCAAACAAAAGAGACATCCTAATGAGGATGACAGCACTGCAGGTATACTCCTGATTTCATGTCATTTCATTTTGCATGCTGTAAAACTGTTGAGCATTTCAGGAATAACAACCAAAACATCATAGGCGATATACTGTGAACCACTACAAATTGGCCATTTCTGGGTATTTGAATCATTCCAAATGTAAGCAGACATTAGCCACTACCACAGTTTTATCAGCCAGTTTGTGATTTGCATTCTTCATAGAATAAATAAAGCTATGATCACCGGCACACATTTGTGAAAGTATGTGCGTGGCAGGATGCCTTACAATTCATTATTTATGCACGCGCGCACACCTTCCCCTCCTCATTAGTGAGTTAGTTTTTCATGCTTTTCCGAGATGTATTTTTCTTGGGTAAATAAGTTAGCTAATATCTCAGGGATGCTAGGTGGAGAGTACAGTTTCATTTAATTCATTATTTGACAGTATGGTGGATGTATGACACACAGAATCAATAATTTAAACTGGGCTTACTAGATCTTAAGCAGAACATTCTGGTCATGAATGCTCCTGTGAAAGCATCTGCTCTATACGCACACTTTTCCTTGTAATTCCCTTTCAATGTGTTTTGGATGTACTCACCCATTTGCCTTCTCTCATGTTATATTTGCCCACTTGTGCCATAAGGACACCTCTTCCAGCTTCTTGACTCTTAACACCCAGAAAGGGACCACGTTTTCATTTTCTTTTGAAAAGCTTTTTAAACATAAAGTTACAGATCTATAGGGAAGGATCCAGTACTGTCACACTGCTAGTGCAAGTCAAGGCAAGTGCTTACACCCCCGCCGATTCCCTTCCACAAGCGGGGCCTACAATTCTGTTGCACAAGTAGGGCCACCGCTCACGCAACAGAGATTTAGCACAGAGTGGTAAAGCCCCCAAACGAGTGGAAACGCTTGTTTCTGAAAGGAGGCAGGTCAGCGGAGCTCCCTTACGCGACCTCCGCCATCCTGCCTCCTTCCAAAAACAAGTGTTTCCATTTGTTTCGGATTTCCCTGGAAGTGCTAAATCGCCTTAGCACAAGTGGTGGGGGCTGCTTCTGCAATGGAATTGGCAGTGCATAAGCGAATCAGCAGGAGCGTAAGCATCCCACTGGATTCTGCCTTACATCTTGTGTGTGTATGTGTGTGAACATTTGAAATATTTTGATTGATGTTGCATTGTGGCTTTCTGCTGCTGTTCTTGTGATTTGTGTTATATTTTTTAATTGGGAGAATGTTTTTTATTGTGAAATTATTGATTTGTTGTAAGCCACCTAGAACTTGTCAGAGATTCTAGGTGGCAGGGTATTTTATTTTTTTAACAGTCAAATAAATAAAAGGAACTTTGCTATCGGGGGAGGTTGCCAATTACCCCTGCCTGCATCCGCTACCTCCCACCTGTGGCTCCAGAAACCACTCTAGAGTGCATCACCAAATAAATACCTTTCAATTGTGGCAACAGGACCTTTAGATCCAAGCCACCAATTCCACCTGGCATTAATTGCTCTTCAGTATAAATGTTCCCTTTCGGTGGCCATGTTCCCATGCCCAATATAACAAAGTGCAAGCAGTGTATGCTATTGGTTCCCTTTTTACATTTCTTATTTTTCCAACTATACTGTGGGGAAAATGAAATGTCAAAAAATATGAAAGGAAGTATAAGGGTTTTTGTATCTCCAAATGTCTTGTCAGTGTAACATCTCTAGCCCCTTCTTGAAAGTTTTTGGAAACTCTCTTAAGATTTGTTTTCATTTAACCTGTCAAGTCTCAAAATTCATTACACCATTCATGTCACCTCCAGTTATTATGTCACTTTCTGAAAAGTGCAGTAATACTTTAAATAACTTCTCATAACTTGATTCACATTGCATCCACATATGGTACACTCTTTATTACTTTTCTTTCCTCATAAATATATGTACTCCTTCAGGATTATGTTCTGAATCCTGTATGTGTGTGTGTGGGATCTCCTCTTGGCCCATCAGGCTCCCTGCCACTCTCTCTTTTAAGCTTTATTTAGATATGTTTAATTTAATTTAAAACAATAACTGTGAGGCTGGCATGCTGCAAAACTATTTCCAAGAATACCTCTGGGCCCCACTTTGGCAAAATATGTGACTTGGCATTTGGAGCTCAAACCCCACCTCTGCCGTCACCTCAGTTTGTTGGCCATGTTACCTGTCTCTGAGTATAACCCGTTTGCTTTCTGGAAAATGGCTGTTTTGTGAGTAGTCACATCCTTCATGGCAGTCATCTTGTGAATGGACTGGCCCTCCCAATGGCAGCCATTCTGTGAGAATGCCCACAACACTCCCTCAAAATATCAATTGTTCCGACCTACCCAAAAAGATTGAGGACCCCTTCTGTATAGCAAAACCAACATAATGTACGCATATACAGGCAGTCCCCGAGTTAAGAACGTCTGACTTACAGACAACCCATACTTAAGAATGGACTTCTCTGGTTCCGTCCGCGTACGTCATTTACATAGAGTACATAGCGTAGTATACTACGCAATTTGTGTAATTTACAAAATTTGTGTAAATGCCATGATTTTAAGGAATAGAACGCTATGCTGTTCCGAATTACATACAAATTTGACTTAAAGACATTCTTAAGAACAGAACTCGTTCGTAACCTGGGGACTGCCTGTAGTGACTCCTTTTGATTTTTTATTTCCATGGAACTCCCTCCAGAGTCCAGACGGAAGCCACTGCTCCACCACTATAATGGCCTTCCAGCATATGGCAACAACCTTCCTTTTAAGGAAGACTTTTGGGACATAGGATGTGTAAACTCTGCTTGTAGTTTTTATTCTGTTCTGGAAGTTTGATGATTATGGGTGGATCTAGGTATGCACGGATTTTAAAAAATCTGTTCTCTGTGTGTTTATGGATCATCAGGTGCCTTTCATTCCATTGTCTGCTCATTGATGGAATTGGATTTTCTTTTACGGGTGTACAGATGAGAATTCATTCCACTTAGATTTCATAGATTTCATAGATCATAGAGCTGGAAGGAGACTACAAGGCTATCGAGTCCAACCCCCTGCTTAATGCAGGAAACTAGAGAAGGGGTCTCCCATCCAAGTAATAACCAGGCTTGACCCTGCTTAGCTTTCCACACTCAGACAAGCTGAGCCAGCATGAGCCACAGGTCTGTGCACAAGTGCACATTAGTGCTATAACACTTGCACTCATGCACATGAGCACAAGTGCAAATTTGTACAAATCCCCCCCAGTTAAAAAAAAAAAAAGGTCTGTAAGTCCACAGAATCCACATGACTCAGAAAAAGCCAGTCCGCTGCGGAATATGCAGGTCAGGTTCATAGAAATCCGTACTCATTTGATTCCGTTTCTTCAACATCCATAGTTGGATCCAGACTTAATCATACTTAAGTTAGGATAGTCCCATTGAAATCCATGGGGTTACTCCTATTGATTTCAGTGGGTCTACTCTAAGTATGAATACATCTGGATGCAACCTGATGTTTAAATCTGATACTGTTTGTGTCTGGCTCTTTTACTTAATGCTCTTTTTATTGTTCATTTTATTTTGCTGCTTCTAGGCTTTTAACTCTGCTTTCAGTTGCGATACTGAAATTTTTCAATATTGTTGTTTTCCTCTATTAGCCTTGGACTTTTTAAGGAGAGGTAGAATACAAACATTTTTTCAAGGTAGCCATTTTCTTTTCTTTTTAATAAGGAACTATTAGACTACATGTATGTCACTGTTCAAGGTCTAATACAACTTTAATAAACAAACCATTTGTTTCTTCAGTTTCTTCTTCCGTGGCTTAGATTCATCATTCCTCTGTTCAATTTCAGTATTGTTGCTGATTCTCTTGCTGGCTTGCGCTTATCAAGAAATCTTTTTGCTTGACTTTCTATTTTCTGAATTCCCCACCCCACCAAGTTTTTTGATCATATAATCATAGAAAAGTAGAGTTTGAAGGGGCCTACAAGGCCATTGAGTCCAATGGGAAATCCCATTGGGAAATCCTTCCCAATTCTGTACATGTCTACTCAGGAGTAATTCCCATTGAGTTCAGTGGAGCCTACTCCCGGGTAAGTGGGTGTAGGATTGCAGCCTAATATTTTTTATTACTGTTTTCCTTCGGTTTTAGTTCACAAATATTTCAGCTGGGAAACCTGAGTTATTTCGAACTTCGTAGAAGAGAGGTTGTGGAAGATGACTTCACTACTCCCTCCTTCCCTGGCAGCCGCCAGAGCTCCTCAGAAAGCCTTTCCTGAGAGGTGGGGGACCCTCTTGAATTGTGTGTGAGCGGTGACTTTCCCCTTCAGCGGAGCTAAAGAGGAAAGGAGATGCCCCAAAACTGTGGCGGAAGCACCTTCCATCCCACTAGGTCTACCTGCTAGGGATTGACACCATCCAACCTTCAGGCAGAATCCAAGGTACCTGGCAGGGGGAGGTTTCCCTTCAGTACCTTTGCAGAGCACTTTGGCAGAGGTGTGGGTGGGAGTAGGTGGGTGCCATTTCAACTGGAAAACCTCAGAGAATAAAATACTTAAATAGCCCTCCCCCAGCACTGCTGCCCTAATCACATGCTGAGTCAGACGGGGAGGTAGAAGGTGTCTCATCATGGCGCCAAGGTGTGGGAGCAGGAGATGGGTGAGAATAGCAGGGACAGAGAGAAGGAAACACAGCTGTTGTCGAGTCTTTCGGAGGACAGCCAAGCTGGGCCCTCTGAACCCGTGGGAACGCAGGCTCCTGACGAAGAGGGGAGGGTGAGGTGAATACAAGAGACCCAAGAGTTAGGCAGCAGAGGAAAAGGGAGGGACTTGGTAGTAGATAGTGCCAGTTTCGTGAGAACTCTTTCATGGTGCTCTAACCCAGGGCACTAACTGAAGCCTTATATGAGGTACTGACAGGAAGCCTGCCTAGAACTTTGTCTCTTTTGGATGAGGGTACTGTCTGTAGCCTGAGGCAATGCTTGCTTGTTTGTAGTTTGCATAATGAAGGTAATTAACTAGAAATACAGCTTGACTACAAAGAGAGCCAGGGGCTGAGCACTCGACAGGCAAGCACTTTTGGTCTGGGAGCGGGATTACTGCCCCACCCCACCCAAGTAGGCAGGCCAGATGATGTCAAGGGGAGAGGGCCCCACTCCAAAGCCCTGCCCAATCCCATGATGCCGTCTACCCCACCCACTTTTCAAAAAACATTGGTTTTTGCTCACAGAGAGAGGCTCTGTGCCTCTCTCTGTCTCTGCACAGAGAAAGGGACACAGCCAAGGCTTGCAGGAGCCCCCAGGAGTGGGGCATGGGGAGGCCAAGGGGAGTGGCCCCAGCATGGGCCAGATTAGGCTCATAGGCGGCTGGCAGTTGCCCTTCCCTGGCTTAAGGGTCCTTTTGCGGGGAGGGTAACTGGTTTCAGAGGATGAGGGCCTGCCTGTGCTTCCCTTCAGCATAACTCCTAGCTCCAGAGGCTGAGTGCTTGTCGCTTCGTGCTGGTTTCTGCTGCTAACATTTCCTGGCTGCTAGGGATTGAGAGGAGAGAGAGAGAGGAGAGAGAGAGAGACCATACATTAGGGGTGCCCCATATGTATAGGGACCCACTTCTGCTATTCCTTTCCTCCCACCCATTTTGCCACCCAATGTATTACATCTACTGCATTCTAACTATCCATGTTACTAAGAGGAGATCTACACTAGAGCCCCTTCCGTGCATCAGGGAGCATCAGCTCTCACAGTATTTATGCAAAATGTATTTACCACTGTTGAGGCACATGCTCATGAATACAGTACAGTTTCCCCTGTGTTGGAAAAGTGCCCTTGTGTCACACACAAATGCAATTGTGGGAGAAGTAGGAGGAGATGGAAGAGTGATGTGGGGGGGAGGGCCTTTAAGTTTCTATGTTTCCATTTCCTCCTCCTCTTTTTTACATCCATGAAGCTTATTTGTACCTTCACTGGTGCAAAGGAGCGAGATATATATTTTTAAAGTAATTCACAGCTCCTCCTGCCCCCACAAAAAAAAATATGAGAGGAAGTGGGGGGAGAAAAGGGGGTCTGTGGTGCTGCCTGCTGCCATCCTCCCACCTCCCATGGGGTGAAGCCAACGGGACCAGCAGCCCCTGTTCCCCTCCACCCAAAGAGCAATTCCCCAAAGCCAAAGCAAACCCCCCTCTCCCATCATGCTGACGTTTGCAGGAGCAAGTGCCCTTGAGGACAATGTGACTTACCTCCAGGTAGACATGTATATCAGGTGCGTTTTTCAGCTAGTTATTGGAAGAAACTAAGAAAGGGCAAAGGGGACAATTGGGAAGGCTTGAAAAGACATTCCAAATTTTATTTTTTCAAAGGATGGGGGAGGGGAGGGGGGAAGCAGCCTTGAGTTTACTCTCCAGTTCACTGGGCAAGGCAGAGAGAGAGAGAGAAGCTGTTGGGGGGCAGCGGCGAGGGACGTGAGAAAGCAACTGAAGGCTGATCTGGCTTCTCTCCTCTCGGAGTTGCTGCTGCTTTTGTCGAGGCTGCCGTGCTGAGCTCAGCCACGAGCAGCCTTCCTCACCCGGCACTTGAAGCAATGCGAGAGGTTTGTGTTATGCAGATACGCCGCCGCACGTGCGCACTGGTAAATGCTGTTTAAAAAAAGAAAGAAGAAGCAAAGCCTGATAGGACACTTCCACAGTGCAGGGCCACTCCCCCCCTGCAGCCCACCACCCCGCTGAAGCCACTCCCCCCCCCCAGAACAGCACTGCAAATTTAGCACACACTGAAATATATACCGCGGGGAAACGCAACGTATAAAAAAGTTGTGATATAACTGGTCTGAAGAAATTGGGGATATAAGGGCAGAAATAGCATGAGGAGGGCTTGGGGTGCGCGTCATGTGACACGCCAAGTTTTACAGTGCTGGTAAAAAATCCCTAGTGAACTCCCCTACTAAGAGTAGTGGTAACATTTATTATGTTAGTTTTCCAGATTTCTTTCTTCCAAAATCAAGCCATTTTTACCCTACTATCAGATCCATGAAAATTGAAGCAGATTTTAACTGATGACCTGAATGGCTTCCTTACTGTATTGAATCCAGGGAGCACACACACACACATTTTCTCATTGCAGTTTAGTGTTCGTGTTGAATTGAGTTTTGATATATGCTTCAGTGCTGAAGGAGCTGCACTGGCTACCAGTTGCTTGCCGAGCCGAATTCAAGGTGTTGGTTTTGACCTTTAAAACCCTATACGGCTCCGGTCCAGTTTATCTCAAGGATCGTCTCAGCAACACCAAGTAGGCCGCTCAACAAGATCTGCCACAGACGGCCTTCTCCTTGTCCCTTCAGCCAGAGCAGCTAGACTGGTGGGGACGAGGAAGAGGGCCTTTTCTGTGGCGGCCCCCATACTGTGGAACTCTCTCCGTAGTTACCTCTGCCATGCCCCTCTCTGCTGAGCTTCCGCCGCTCACTAAAAACATGGCTATTCAGGCAGGAATATGGGGTGTTAAGATTTTAAAATTTGATATTTTAATTGTATTTTATATTTTATCATGTTGTACATCGCCCAGAGTGGCCGGTTTGCTGGCCAGATGGGCGATTCATAAATACAATAACTAATAACTACTAAATAAATAATAAATTATTTATTTATTATTATATTTATTATTTATTATATTTGTTAATCGCCCATCTGGCCGGCCATATAATTGAGGGATATGAATTTATATAGGTTTTAATAATTATTTAATTATAAATCTCAATAAGTCTTCTTACTTTATTTATACACTCAAAGCCTTTTATTACACAACATGTAGTAGTCTATTCAGTTATATTATATAATTATATTATATTATATTATACCTTTAACATATATCCTTTGCTCTTTAGCATCCTTTTATTAATTGAATTATAGTTCCAAGCATGGTCACATGGATGGCCAAGTTAATAAAGAAATCAGCTTAGTGATTTAACCACGATCTATAAGCAATCTTTGAATTTCTGAAACTTTACAATGTTCCATAAACATATTAGCTTAAATGTAACAGAAGCATATATCAAAACTCAATCAACTAAAGTGGTAGAGAGGTATTAAATGAAAGCGCTACTGGAATAATATGCCCTTTGAAAGACAAAAGATATCAAAACCTATAATGAAGAAAGACAGATTCTAATACCAATATCATACCTCAAAGTCTTCCTCTGTTACACAAGGATTGCCACTAATGGATGGTTGCAGCACAGAAACTGTGGGTTAGAGCTACCTTAAGGCTTTTCATCAGTGGATTCTCTGAGATAACTTTTTAAGATTTCTTAATATGTAACGAGTAGTCTAAGGGCAAGGATCTGTTTGAAGGAGATATGATTGATGACCTATCATCCCTAATTCACTGTTTATACTGGTAGTGAGCCTACTGGGAAAATACCTCATTCATCAGGGTATTAGCGAATTCAACCAACGTATGGCACCTTCATTTTAACAAACTGAAGGAGAAAAGCTAAATGGGGGCAAATTGACAACCATCTCTGATTCTATGATAATGCAATTAGCCTGCTCCTCTCCAGAGCATTTGCTAATTCACCAAACAGCTTCAGTCGGCAGGTCATAAAATATGATCATTTTTCACACTTTGAAAAGTAATGATGCCTTGACATGAATCAATAAATCTTGGTGAAGTCATTTATGCTTTTAGGTTA
Source organism: Shinisaurus crocodilurus (assembly GCA_021292165.1). Classification (NCBI taxonomy): domain Eukaryota; kingdom Metazoa; phylum Chordata; class Lepidosauria; order Squamata; family Shinisauridae; genus Shinisaurus; species Shinisaurus crocodilurus. Next base: position 13,932 of record JAHFWL010001547.1, read on the forward strand.
TGTATGTGTAAACCTGCCAACTGGCTAACACAGGTCACAGATTAGTTCAAATATTTTACCCTGTGTGGCTCTAAAATCATGAAGTTGCTTCAAGGGGGCGGGGCGGGAAATCAGACAGAACATATATTCAAAGAGGTATATTTTATCACAAATTTGTCAAACGAAATAACTTGCAACATGTTAAACAACAGTACTATTCCAGTTTCTTCAGTCAGTACCCCCTACAAGATAGTACACTGCATACAAACAGAAAGGGTGTGTGCAGAATCCACCAGAGCAGTGTTCTCCAACCTTGGGTCCCCAGATGTTTTTGGCCTACAACTCCCAGCATGCCCCAGCCAGAACACTGCTGTATAGCATGTACTGACCTAAATCTAAATACCCTTCCCTGCCCTCCAGTCCAGATCAACTTAGGAGGAAAGCTGCTTGTATCAAAAAGGTAGGACTCCCTCCTCTCCCTGTGCCTACCAGAACAGCACTGCCGTTTTTTCCCCTAGCCCTGTAGCTATGCCTTTAACAACCGCCTGGAGGGCTTGGGAGGCACTGTATTGCAGTGGTTCCGGTCCTTCCTCTCTGGAAGGTATCAGACGGTAGTTCTCGGGGAGGAGGCTTCGGACCCTCGGCTGCTCACTTGTGGAGTGCCGCAGGGTTCCAGCCTCTCCCCGATGTTATTCAACATCTACCTCAAGCCGCTGGGAGCTATCATCAGGAGGTTTGGGGTGCGGTGTCATCAGTATGCGGATGACATGCAGCTCTACCTCTGTTTCAAGTCCTCACCGAGGTTGGCCGTTGAGATCCTGTCCAAGTGCCTGGAGTCAGTGGCTGGCTGGATGGGAAGGAACATGCTGAAACTGAACCCCGACAAGACCGAGGTACTTCTGGTGGGGGACAAGGGGAGGTTAGGGGATGTTGACCTGGTGCTGAATGGGGTACATCTACCCCTGAAGGACCAGGTCCGCAGCTTGGGGGTCATTCTAGACTCCCAGCTGTCCATGGAGGCTCAGGTGTCAGCTGTGAGCCGGGCGGCGCTGTATCAACTCCATCTGATACGGCAGCTGCGCCCCTACCTTCCTAATCACCTGCTCCCATCAGTGGTTCATGCCTTGGTCTCCTCTCGCCTAGACTACTGTAATGCGCTCTACGTGGGGTTACCCTTGAAGATGGTTCAGAAGCTACAGCTGGTACAGAACGCGGCGGCTCGCCTGGTTAAAGGCAGCCGCCGGCGGGATCACATCACGCCAGTGCTGAAGGATTTGCACTGGCTACCAGTTGCTTGCCAAGCTGAATTCAAGGTGTGGTTTTGACCTTTAAAACCCTATACGGCTCCGGTCCAGTCTATCTCAAGGAGCGTCTCCAGCAACACCAATTGGGCCGCTCAACAAGATCTGCCACGGATGGCCTTCTCCTTGTCCCTTCAGCCAGAGCAGCTAGACTGGTGGGGACGGGAGAGGGCCTTCTCTGTGGCGGCCCCCGTACTGTGGAACTCTCTCCCGAGTAACCTCGGCCATGCCCCCTCTCTGCTGAGCTTCCGTCGCTCATTAAAAACCTGGTTGTTCAGGCGGGAATATGGGGTGGGTTAATATTTTAACATTTTTATATTGTTTTAAATGTATTTTATTTTTTTATTCTATGTACATCGCCCAGGGTGGCCGGTTGCCGGCCAGATGGGCGATTAATAATAATAATAATAATAATAATAATAATAGCAGTCTGACACCCAGAAATGAAGCAGGAGAATCCTCCATGTCAGCTTAAGCTTAGCTTGCTAAATGTCACTTTGTCTGACTGTGGCTTAAAGCCCAGGAGCAGTGACAATATTATTAGAATCAGTGTGGCGTAGTGGTGAGAGTGTTGGACTGGGACTGGGGAGAGCCAGGTTCTATTCCCCGCTCGGCCATGAAGCTCACCGGGTGACTTTGGGCCAGTCACTGACTCTCAGCCTAACCTACCTCACAGGGTTGTTGTGAGGATAAAATGAAGACGAAGAGAATAATGGGCTCCTTGGGGGGGAAATGTAGAAACAGAACAAGTGTAGATAGAAATGTAACAAATAAATAAATATTAAACTGATATGTCGGTGATGTGATGCACAGAACATCATTCCATACTACGATAAATGACCAGCAATCACACATCCAGTTTATACACTTTAAAGGATTTTTAAAAAAATAAAAAACAAAGATTTTAATATGTGAAACTTTTTGGCATGAAGCACCTGCTTCAGTGACTGAAGCTGGCACTTATGCCAAAATGTTTCATACTGTATTTTTAAATTTGCTTGTTTATAACTATTCTTTTCAAATTCATAAACTAGATGCATGATTGTTGGTCATTTATTGTGGTTTAAATAAATAATATGAAAAGGTGGCCATTCTAGAAAATATGAAAATGTGGTGGTTGTTGAAACAACTATTTAGGGTGCTGGGGAATGCTGGGAGTTGTAGGACTTTTTGCTGTCTGAACATGCATAGGATTGCGTGCTTAAAGAGATTTTGTCATGGTAGATGCAGCTCTTCAAGAAATTTACTTGCATCGCCTCACCCTTCTCTTCTCTCTCTTTTTGAGTTCTCTAGTTTCAAATTCACATCTTCAGAATACACCAATAGCTACTTTTCCCACTTCAGTAAGTAACTCTGCCACATTTGTGCTGCAGATTAAACTATAAACTCTCAGAGGCAAAAAGATTTGAAATCAAAATGTGGTTTTATCAATGGGAGAAGGTTAGATACGAATACGATGCATGGCATATAATTTTCCTGCCACTGTTTTTTTCCCAACTGGGCTCCTATGCCTTTAACATACAAGCAATTCAGAAATTTGGCATCTGAAGTGTCCTCTTAACCACTTCTTCATGATTAG
>JAHFWL010001548.1:0-64854 GCA_021292165.1 Shinisaurus crocodilurus
GAATATAAATGTTGGTAGCAAATGTTTGAATCTTGAAATCTGAAAAAACTGCCAGATTTTGAAATCTGAGGGATGTGTATATATGGGAGAGAGACATGCCTTGCGGAATTGTTGATGCGGTGTGCTCTTATGTTTTACTAAGCCCGAAATCAACTCCACCAGAACTGCCTTCAGTTCAGTAACACATATTTGGTCAGGGAAAGAGACTTCTGAAGACAATAAGAGCAACACTTGTTTTATCTGAATGGAGTTGTTTTGTAGAAATACTTGGTTGAATCTGCTATGAATATGATAAGCTTGGATCAACCAATTATGTTTAGTGCCATTCTCCCCCCCCCTTTTAATAACAGTTTACCCCAGCTGGTACCCCCCAGAAAAGATTCAGCCATTATCTGAAGCACTGAATTCAGGGTCTAGAAAGCAATCCTATGGTCCCTGGGCAAGTGTCCCCAGGACCATAGGACTGTTCAGATTTCCCCCTTCCAATGTCAGAGACAGCTCTCCGACCTTGGAAGGGGGAGTTGGAGAGACAAAGCCTGCTTCCCTGCCCCTTATAGCTGGTGTGAAAGAACACGCCGGCTGACCTCTGAGGTCAGAAAAGCAACCTCAGAGGAGGATGAAAGGGGGCATTCCAGTGGGTGGGGAGGGAAGGACACTGGAGGGGCCAGGATACAATTCATCCTGAGCCTCCTCCAGCCTTCTTCCCTCCCCCTCCAAAGTACCCTCACTAGATGGGCTAAAAAGCCTGTCTAATGAAATCTGCGGGGAGAACAGGGAGGTGAAGATAGCCACCTCCACCACTCCTCCTACCCTGCAGTGGGTGATCGGGGGCTTCCAATCACAGAGGGCACAATCATAGGATTGTGCCCTGAGTCAAATATGGAAGGTTGGTGCACACCCAGAACCTCAGGAATATGTACCTAGTTCATCCTTCTCCAACCTGGTACCCTCAACAGATGTGTTGAACTGTAACTCCCATCATGCCTAGCCAGCATGCTCCCTTTGGGGGGTTTATATGTCTTTGTCAGCCTTCCCCAACCTGGTGCCGTCTAGATGTTTTGGACTACAACTCCCAGCATTCCTGGCCATTGGCCATGCTGATCAGGGCTGATGGGAATTGCAGTCCAACAAATCTGCAGGGCACCAAGTTGGGAAAGGTTGGTTTATACCTATTCTTTTGGTTGTGTTTAGACTTATTCTGATATTTTGCTGTGTGGGCTAATAAAGGATTATAGTGATGGTTAAACATGTTTTCCAACTCCATAATTAATAACAACAACAAGCAAAATGCAGTGACTAGATATCCAAGACTATATTGCAGTTCCACTAAGTTACCCCACTGACATCATATTCCATTTACTTAATAAAGGGCCAAACTGTGCATAAGTATTCAGGCAAGAATAGTGCCTGAATAGGTCAACATAGGATCTTTCCAAATCAATAAAATAACCATGTAAGGCTACAATCCCATGAACACCCCCTTGAACTCAATGGGACTTTCTTCTGAGTAAACATGCATAGGATTAGGTTGCATACTTTTCTAAGAGCTAAAATACATGAACAGAAGCCCGATATGATATAGATGCTGCTGGAGTGTTCCATTTCAGCCTGCTGATGGTAGATGCAATGTTTGAATGTACCCCCACATTCAATACCTCCAAGATATACAAAGCTCACTGGTCAGAGTGAAGGTTATAGGCAAGCCTGTTCCCTGACATACTCATTTAAGAAGTATATTTTCTGTAGATGAATATTCAGACATTTGATTCTCCATGTGGAGTCTGACATACTATTGCTCAACAACAGACAACTCACATTAAGAAAATAAGAAGAGTTGTGCTGGATCAGATCAAAGTCCTCTCTCAAGGATGGAGGACAACTTGTCCTCCCCAGATGTATTGGCCTACAACTTCCATCAGCCTTAGCCAGCATAGCCAATGGGGAGGGATCACAGGAGCTGTAGGGCAAAACATCTGGAAGTCCACAAGTTGCCCACCTCTGTCCCATCTAGTCCAGCATTCTGTTCCCATATTAGCCAAGCAGATACCTACGTGAACCCCACATAAGTGCAATAGCACAGCCCCATTTGCATTCCCCAGTAACTAGTATTCAGAGGCATATTGCCTCCAAGACTGGAGTTAATATATAGCCATCATGACTAGTAGCCACTGATTGCCACTAAGCTTCTGATTGCCCATTTTAGCAATAACTCTGGGACAAAATAAAGGTTGTCTTCAACATAGTTGTAAAGAAATTGCAGGGAGTAGCGTTACATGGGACTGAAACACAGTTAAAGAGAGTTCATCTACAGAAATATGTTTATTTCCAGTCAGTGTCACTTTTACATGTGTATATCCATAAACAGGGATCGAAGAGAATTTCGCTTTTGTTCGCAAAACATATCCACAAGCCCTGTTCACAACTTCGAATGTGAGCACAAGCATGTGTCCATCGAAAATGTTCATAAATTGCCAAACATTTGCTCACGTCCGATTTGTGCAAATTTCCTAAATTTGAGCAAACTTTGCATAAATTTAGGAAATTTGCACAAATTGAGGAAATATGCACAAATATCACATTGGATTGCTACTCACTTTGTACAATTTCCCTGTTCATGCAGAGCGAGCAGAGACTGCAAATGCGAATGGTGATCGGGCACGAGACAAGCAGCAAGCCAATGCTTGGAGAATCCTGGTGATCTCAAACATCACTCATTCGCCCATCTCTAGACTCTGAGTACATAGGTAAGGGAATTGCAGTGTTACTAGTTGGGGTTAATCCCCATTCATCTTGATGGGACCTTCTTACAAATAAAGCATAGGATCAAGCTGCCAATCGCACATTTCACATTAGGTCAAAAGCTGGATGATCAAAGAAAACCAGGGAAAAACCTTTATCACCACAAAAGGAGACAAGGAAGCCTTTTCAAATAGCTTTTTACTTGTAGAAAAGTGTAGGAGTCAATGAAATTGTTCACACATCTAATTTCCACTATGTACTCAAATATCTTGTTGAACCAGGACTTGGGGAGATATGTATTCTCAGTGACGATCATGATACTGAATAGAGAGACCCACAATGCAGAATTAGGTGCAGTTATAGTCATAAGGATAAATGGACTTAACCATGTAATCCTACATCCATTTAACTGGGGGTAAGGCCCACTAAAGTAAATAGGACTTACTTCTGAGTAGACATGTACAGGATTGTAGTGCAAGTCTGTGTTGAATTGTAGCCAGAATGCAGACAGGTTAAAAAAAGAAAGAAAAAGAAAAGAATAATCTGATCCCATAACAGCTATTACCGGTTTCAAGTGAAGAAAAGTGCAAAAGCAAGATGATCAAACAAAGAAAAAAAGAAACCTCCATGAAATGAGAATAGAACCTCCTGTCAAACTGAAAAGAAAAGGAGACATGAGACAAATGACTATCCACTGAACAGTTTGTGTAGGATAAAATGTAAAATACTGTCAACAAGATCAATGAAATTCTACAGGGAACAAAATAAAGGGGGAGGAAAAACCTATTCAGAGATAACAAAGTGATTGGATCGGATACAGCAATGAAAATGAAAATCCAACTGGATTTATACAGGTCAAATCCTAAGAAGAGAGAATAAAGAAACTGATCTAAGCAACTACGGTAAACTTTTATTCCTCCAGTGACAGTAGAGATAAAGCGTAATGAAGACAGGGGCATTTCTTGCTGTGCTGCTGATAGAACAAAAACCCTACAGTATGAAAGACGACACATAGGATGATTATCAAAAGCATTTACAGCCAAGAAAACAATTTAGGAAAAATGATATTCCTAATGCTGGTATAATTCACACAAAATGGAGTGCACCATTTCTGTCTCAGATCTCCTCAGCAAGGTACGGCATGGAACCAAAGGAGTGTAGCAATAGTCTGATGTCAATCGGAGTCCTAACATGCATTCCCTTGTTAGGGATGAGAGAAGTTTATTCATTCCAATTCAATTTCAGTTCAGGCTTACCAAATTATAATTTTGTCAGTCCATTATTAAAAATAAATATTTCTGAGTGTATTTTGTTCAAGAAGCAGTGTTCTGTTCTAGAGTTTTGGAAGGTAGGTTTCATGGTTATCGTAGGGATGGGCAACTCTGCCAGTTTTGCTTTCTCCCACATTTGAATTTTTAAAACATCATTTTTTCACTCCCAGATATGAAGAACTTCGTGAATTTTGGTAAATTGTGTGTGTAAATAATGAGTTGGGACAGGAAAATATGGTACAAATTAGGGCCACATTATAGAATAATCAAAATCTACGAAGGGAAAGAAGTGTGGGTCCCTGGCTATACCGGCCACTGGCCAGTAGAGGTCTTTCGGGTGATGCATCCATCCATCCCCGAGGGGTGGAGCCTATAAATTGTCACCCCTCAGTTTTACTCCATCCTGGTGCTGGGAGGCCTTCCCAATGTCACCTCCACACAGAGCTGCAAAACTCTGATCAGATGAGTTGAGTCAGCCTCAAAGGTGGTCCGTATCTCCCCAGCTGGGCTGCAAAAACCCAGAGCAGAGAGCCTCGAGAGTCGCCAACCGTCGAAAAGGTGCCATCGGATGCTCACCAACCCTACCCCCACTGAATGTCCCCACGCTTGCCTGCCAAATGTGACCGAATTAAACCAAACAACACAATCAATTAAAATTAATCCCATCCGCTGCATCACAGTGTAGAGTAGCCAAAACGTGCACATTGCCCCATACGGCTGATTGAGGCAATGAGCCAAAATTCCTACCCGGCCCCCTAACAGGTGACCAGCAGAGCCCACACTGCTAACAGGGAGGGGGCCACGAACAAAGGAGACCGTGGGCGGGGCTGCTGTGACTAATATCATCCCTGGTGCCCCGCCACCCCACGGTCCTCATAGAAGTGCACTAGTCATGCAGTTGCCCCCCTCGACTCCCCTTCCCCCCACATGCAAATTTTTCTCCTCCTCAAGCTGCGCAGGGTTGATGGAAGAGTATTCTTATAAAAATGAACTGAAATTAAATTCTCACCCATCTGCACCAGCCAAATTCAATAGGTACAGCTATTCCTAGCATACAGAGGACCATGATATACCTGCTTGCCACATAGCTGTTAAAGATGAGGAGCTTGCCAGAAAAACGTGATGGCAACCCTAATTCAGCACTAACATGTGATTCAAACCCAGACTTTTAAGAGTTAAGCACTCAAAGCCCTGAGCCTGCATGGAAAACCTTTCAGTTTTTGGTTTCTCTCACATTTGATTTTTTTAAAAAGATCTCAAGTGCTTTTTCTCCCCAGTAAGGAGAATTTTGCAAGTTTTGGTGAATTCTTATCAAAACTGGATTGAAATGAAATCCTCACTCATCTCTGTGGTTATGATGCATGTACCTCATGGCTGATAATGGTCTATCATAGATGCATCTCTTGTTTGCATCATATCCTATGTATTCTAGAATAGTTGTAAGAAGTGTCAGGTAGGTTGTGTAGACCCATGTATTCTTATACAGAAGGCATCACCAAGGATGTAGGCACAGCCTTGAGGTCTTTTGCATGAGATAAAGCAGTTAGGGGTATTGCAAGAAATCAGGCAGAGGTGCTTGCATATGCACCTTGTTTAAGTTCTCAAGTGGGCAGCCCACCTTGATTCTGCTTGTACATACCCCTCAACTGCTGTACTGTCTTTGTCTCCGAGAGGAAACACTTACCTTGGGGATTAGGACAGAGTATCAGGTGGCTGACAGGGTCCTTTGAAAACTAGAGAGGCCCACTTCCCTCACATTTCTTTCTAAACTGTAGCTCAGCATCTATGATCCCTGGAGAATAAAGACAATGCCAGAGAAATTATTCTGGCATCATCAACTTGAGTTTAGAAAGATGCATGGAGGAAGGAGAAGAGGCCCACTAACTTATCCTATCTTTCAAGGTAAGCTTTTTCTCCCTTGGGAACTGATACTCTGAATGTTGTTTTCACCCTCACCTCCTGCCCCTCAAATGGTTTTGGTGGGACCCAACCAAGGCAGGGCAGCCTACTGCTGTCACATACCTATAAGCAGCCCATCATGGATTTTGCACTGCAGTTGTGTGAGAGATCTTGCATAGGTGCAAATGAGTGAGGAGACATGAATCCATTCATTTGTACTGGCAAACTACCACTGCAGAGTGGCAACTGAGGTAGAGAAGCTGGTCTAGGAGACATTGGTAGATGGAGGCTGTTTTCCCCATATGGATGCACCAGTCTGCAACTTGGAGAAAGGGGCTGTACCTTTAAAGCCTAGCTTCTCAGTCATTGCAGAGGCACTTATATTCCTTCCTACATACATCTGAGGAGCAACTGGAGAAAGAAGATGACCAATAGATAGTGGTTTCCTCAGTTCAGACCTGTGAAGGAACAGAACCATCCTCCATTTTTATATTTAGTTGGAGGGGGAGGGTTGGATATTATGGGGTTAAATCTTGTGTGTGTGTGTGTGTGTGTGTGTGTGAGAGAGAGAGTGAGAGAGTGTGAGTGTGTGAGAAAGAGAGTTTTAGCCAAAAGGTTAATAGTTTAGAGGTCAAAAGTCTAGTTAGATTATAGAAGTCAGGATGTTTCTTCATGAAACCAAAGGTTCACACAGGAGGTTCAACAGAAACTCAAAGGAAGAACTTTGAGAAACTCAGTTTGCAGAAGTGAACAAGAAACTACTCTCCTGATTGGTTGGGGAGGAACCCTCCCCTCTAATTTTAAGATATAAACATCTAAGACAGAAAAGGAAATAGAAGAAGCAGCAGCCGCCACCACCAGAGTCCCGAGAGAGGAAAGGAAGTATCAAAGCTGCGGGAACTGGTGGAGAGAGTGCTGGACCTACAGTGTGATAGTAAAATATTGCTTGGATAAGGAAGCTGGATAATATAGGGACACAATATAGTAAGGTTAGTTGGATGTATGTATCCCTACTTGTTTTATTACCCTATTGCTCATGTGTGTGCATGCAATTTGCTCCAATCTGTGTACAATTGTACAATTTGCAATTGTACAAATTTGTACAATTTGTGTAGAATTTGCTCCAATCTGGGCTTGACAGGAAAAAAAATATCACTTACACAACCAGCAATGCTTACACTGGCATTGTTTTCTAGGTGGGCAGGTGGGTGCCAGCACAACAGCAAGTCTGATATTTTAGGGGTTACTACACCCCTCTGGAGGAGATGGGCAAGTGACAGGCAACCAGCTGAGTTCCCCCCCCCCCCCCCGTCTTTGGTTGCATATAGACCAGATAAGCCAGGCTGTGTGGGGAAAGAAGCAAAACACACTCCCTCGAGTTTGGTTGGAAATCACCAAATTCCAAATCAAAGAACAAAAGCTTATTACAAACAAACAATAAAAGGCAAGAAGGGATATAAAACAGGTACAAAAACAAAATAGAACACTTAATCTACTACAGTGACTGGTGTTCCTTCAGAGAAACAACCTAAATTCCCAATATCCCCTCTACAGAAGCTGCACTTCCCCATTTATTCCCCCTGAACAAGGGAGGAACAGGGTGACTACACAGTTAGGTCTTCCAACAGGTGCAAAGCATGAGACTCCAATAACCCCCCTCAAGTTGGATAAGACTGGAAGGAGACTACTTAAAGGAGAATGACCTTGTCTGCCTCTACTAGATGAAATACCTCTAAGAGCTTTAACAAAAATAAAAAATAAATGTGTCCTTCCAGAAACTCAACAGGAGGCAGCTGCCTTGGCCAGGGAATGCCCACAACTAAGGGGAAATAGACACTGAGAAACAACTCAGGGTTACAGCAAGTGTGCTGGGGTTTGAGCAGTGCTGCTGAGCTGACATCCCAATGTGGCATCTGATGCATGCTGTGTTTATGTACTCTCCCCATCCAGGAAGGATGCTGGCTCTCCCAGCAAGTGTGATATGCTGGTGGGCCAAACTGGACTTTTGGCAGCATACTCGTTTTTCTTGTGCCGTCTTCAGTCAGAAGAACTCTAGGGCCAGCAAATCCAGGCAGCTTTATTGGGGTGTTGGGAACTGGGCAAAGAAGCTTTAGGAGAGCACATCTTTTAGTGTTATAGTCAATGTGAAGTTAAAAATGATGTATAAAAGGCAAAGTCTGCCTGGATATTTTTTTTTTAAAGCCCTCAACCGGCAATTCTGACCCTGTGATTTACGGAACCGTTAATGCCCCTTACACCCCATCTGCCCATAACAGGAATACCTAAGCCAGCAATGACTTGAAGTGCCAGCCAACACACAACCCTCTCCAGTAAAAGTTCCAGGGAAGGACATATAAAATCCAAACTCTTCTGTGTATTTTTGCTTTAAGAATAAATGTCATAATCCTCCCTGGGTTATAGGCTGCACCAATTAAGGAACAGGAAGGAAGGTTATAATCAGGAAGCCTCTCTGAAAGGTAGCTTTGTTTTCTGTTATATTTATAGCATTCTTTATTTAAAAAGCTCAGGGTCAATGCTTTATGCAATCTCTAGGGTGAGTCGAAATGAACCTACCTTCAGCAACAAGACAATTGAAAACAATGTTATGGGCTTTGCAATACACTGCAGGGAGAAATCCTATCTGAACAAATAGACTGAAAATAACCCTCTTGCTCATCTCATGTCAATGATTATATTGACTTCAGATCATTTCCAATCCTGCTGGAGCCTATTGCCATGATTTCTGTAATTTCATTTTACAGCTATGACAAAAATGCAGTCTCGAATGGCATGCTTCCAAACCATCTGAACACTTTATATTATGTTATTGAACTTTGGAGCATATTTTGGGCATGGATTTTTAGAAGCATAAACATCCTTAAAGGCTACTGTCTCTATGGGCTGGTTCACACATGCAAGTCTATCACTTGGGTACTTGTATTGGATTACGGTGCACTCTTTGTTCTGGCTCACCTGCATTGACCTCACTTGATGGCTGAAATTACAAGGGCCATCACACATCTGATAGCACGTTCATATCACCTCATACACAGTGCTTTTTGGCTCATGTTTTGATAAGAACTTTCCAAATTTCACAAATTTCTTCATCCACACATGCACACATCAGTGATCTGTTTCAGGAGACACATGCACACAGGTGATGGGCAGCTTATGGGGTTTGCTGCGGGAGGAAGAAGGCTAACACCTCCAGTATGTCGCTGTATACCAGTTGCTGGGGAGCATGAGTGGGAAGGTGCTGTTGCACTCATGTCCAGCTTCTGGGTTTCCCACAGGCAACTGGTTGGCCACTGATAGAACAGAATGCTGGATTAGATAGGCCTTTGGTCTGATCCCGCATGGCTCTTCTTAGGTTCTTATGTTCCCCATCCCAATGAACCTGATCAGAACCATTGCTTGTCCTGGCATTAGCAGTGGGAAAGCAGTGATCCTGCCTGCTTTGGGGGGGGGTGTCACTGGGGAGGGAATAGGCTAAAGCTCCCCCATCCCAGTGACCCCAATTGGCACTGCTCTTCTGGTGCTGTTGAGAGCAGTGCTGGAACAATGGTCCTTCCCCTGGGCTGGAGGGAGGGATTGGGAGGGGCACCTGAAAGCCCAGTGGGATGTGGAGAATGGGCGGCGAGCGCCTGAGGACTCCAAGTTGTGCACCCCAGTCTAAAATAAATAAGAAACATTTAAGTTTTGTTTTCTCATTCTCTTTGTTCTGCTAGAAATAGAGCTGTGTGCAAATGGCCTCTCAAAATTCCTCCCCTCTATTTGTGGGCACAGAAATTGGGAGGACAACTTCTCCTAATTTCTCCAGGGGTAGGAAAAATTCTCCAATTTCTCACAGGTAGGGCTCACCATCAGCAGGGGTTGCAGCAGCACAGCTTCTTTCTTTTTTCCCTTTTTCTTTTTTGTAATGTTTTGTCTGCAACATTGCTGCAACTGTAAGTGGGTGCTGCAACTGTAAGTGGCAACAGCATCACAACTGTGTGGGCAGCCTGACTCCCAGTTTGCATCCGCCACAATGAAGGTGTGAGGGGGTCAGTGTGGTGTCTAATTCCAGGGAAGAGGTCGAGCTACCGCTGTGGCAAAATCTGTCCTGCAATTTCCTGGAAGTTTTCTTCCCCCATGAAAGAGGATTCCATTGTTCTGCCTCATTTTCAGAGTGTTTTATAGTGTCTTTTTTTGTGGTGTTTTTGAGGTTTACTAATCACTGCGAGGCAGCTGAGGGTGTTGTGTATATGTGTTTTCTTATTACAAATCTCTCCATTGCTCTGCAGCCTCCCAGGCAGCCTGCACTTCCTGATCTGGGGGGGACCCCTATGGGAGGAACTACCTCATGATGTCTTCCCCTGAGCTTTAATTGAAGTGTGGGAAGCTGAGGAGGATATAGGCTGCTGGAGAGATGAGTGTACCATGACAGACAGGATACTTGTGCACACACCTTGGCCACCTCCTAAGAAAGGTAAGCACAAAAACCGTGAACTCAACCCATGAGAGTTTCTCTGAAATGTTCTTCTCCTTTGAATTTCTTTTTGAAAGCAAAATTGAATGAGAATAGTAAAAAAAAAAGGGGGGGGGTGGGGAGAACTGTAGCTAGAAACAAGCCTTAAAATGACTGTCTTAATAAAATGCTGCATTCATTAGCTAGAGAAAGTCGATAATGAACATCATATTCATTCTACACATTACATAGTGAATTAAATATCATTTCCTTATTATATCTAATCTGGTATCTCTCAAATATTTAAACTAATAAAAAGCAGGCCACAATACAATTCTGTGAATATAAACGAGACATTGTTGTGTTGGGGGTTGCAGGATGCATGGAGATAGCTCATCAATTAAAGCATTTCCTGGTGACTTTGTTAACTGTTAATCCTGTTTCTTGGAAGCCTCACAAGTGCTTTGTTTCTTCTGACATCCTGGGGCAAATCTTGAATATATTTTAGAAGCATTCAGACCATACTGTGGTCCTTCCTTAGGTTCTGTGGAGCAGCTCCAGATTGCCCCTTTGGCTCAGCCATTTGTCTAGGTTGCTAAGATGCAAGCCAGGCATTTCTCATGGAAATATGGCCACAACTGGAACCTTTGAGGCTTTACTCCACCACAATGCCTGAGCATGGAAGGTGTCACCCTTCTCTCCCCAGCCACAGTTCTAATGAAACTGGCAGTGAGGGAGGGAAAGGGACGAGAGGAAGGAAGGGGAGGGGGGGAGAAGAAAAAAAAGAAAATTGCTCCCGCACCAGCCTGTGGCAATTAGCATTAGGAAAAGATTTCCCATTAATGCTAGTGGGAGCTTCCCCCCCCCCCAACACTACTTCCTGTGCATGGTGTGTCTATGTGGTTTTCATCCATATTGCAGCTGGGAAGGGAAGGGTTCAGTCTCTGTGTTGGAATACTGAACCACTGGGGAAAAACAAAGCTAAGCAACTTTGTCCAGTGGCTGCAGATTCGAGTTGTGGCGTTAGGGTAGTTTGAGAAAAAAAACCGTGTGCAAGGCCAGTAGGCGAAAAAGCAAAACACCAAGTCAGTTTCTTTCAAACTCTAAGGTTTACTAAACTAAACTTGTAAAACATGAACAGATCAAAGAGTGATATATTACAAGAGTGAAAAACAGAATAGCATGTCAGACAAAACAGTTTACAGTCATGACATACAAACAAAACTCTTATCACACCAGAATGCTCTCTTACCATATATTTACCTATACTCCTTACTCCCAACAAGCTTACAAAGACTTCACACACTTTATATACATTATGGTACAGTCACGTGCTAAATTAGGTAATGCCAGCTGCATCAAGGCATGATGTCATCCCAGCTGCATCCACTTTAGCTCGACCCTTGCTCCAATTACTCTGGACACAAAAAACTGTACCTTACCCTCACTGGGACAAAGGTGAATCTTTCTCCAGTCCTGACCTTGATCAGGCTTGTTGGACTCTGTAGCCTTCTAGCCCGAAGGCAAACCCTGAATATGTGGAACCCATATTCCAACACCCCTCCTTGCCTGAGAGGCTTGAAGCTTTATTGCATTTTCTACTAAACACATTTTATTTTTACAACATTCCAAACTTTGTTATGGTTTCATGGAATTTGGGCTTGGGCAGTGCCTTGGTCATGACATCTGCCAAATTCCCCTCTGATGGGCAGTACATCAGTTTGATCACACCAGTTTGAATGTGGTCCCTTACGTTGCAATACTTAACCGCTATGTGTTTAGTCTGGGCTTTCAAGTGTTCTGTGTTGGCCAAAGATATACATGCTGTACTGTCACAATACACCTCTACCGGCAGTTGTTGATCAATACCCATATCTTTGAACAGTTGTAGAAACCAAGTTATCTCCCCACATGCCAGTGAAACTGCTGCCATTTCGGCCTGACAACTGGATGTGGCTACACTTGTTTGCTTCTTTGAAACCCAGTTCACAATGGTGTCACCAAATTGCATGATCATGCCACTGACTGATTTCCGGGACAATACACAGTTTCCCCAGTCAGAGTCCACCCATATTTGTAAGTTTTCAGACCCCTTCACCGGTAAACTTAAACAAATGTCGAGTGTGCCTTTGAGATACCGCAGTACTCTCTTTGCTGCATTCCATGCAGGAACAGTGGGTTGTGCTGTGAACCGACACAAAACTCCCACACTGGCAGCTATATCTGGTCGTGACCACTGAGCCAGATACAGCAGACTGCCAACCAGGGACTGATACCTTTCTACCTCATGGAACACTTTATCTGTAGCAGTTACTGATTTAACAAAATCTGTGGTCATAGGTGTCAGGACCGGTGCACACTCTAGCATACTATACTTGTCAAGTAATGCTATCACCTTTTGTTTCTGGTTCAGACAAATAGACTCTTTTGATCTGACCACCTGCACACCTAGATACTGTGAGACTTCACCCAGAGATTTTATTTTGAATTTCTGCCCTAATTGCTGTGCAAATGTGGATATCTGGCTGCTGCTTGACCCAGCGCACAAAATATCATCAACAAACGTGATTAAGACCATGTAGCTGTTTCCTGACCCCTTAGTGTACAGACACGGGTCAGCTACCCCACGTTTGAAACCAAATTGCAGCAATGTTTCATTAAGACAGATGTTCCAGGCTCTGGCTGACTGCTTCAGCCCATAAACTGCTTTGTTAAGATACCAAACCTTTCCCTGTTTACATTCAAACCCCGGAGCCGGCTCCATGTATATTTCCTCCTCCAGAGGAGCATTTAGATAAGCAGTCGTGAAATCCAAATGATGCACCTGTAAATCCCTTTTCGCAGCCAGTGACAGTAGCAACCTTACTGTTTCTGCTTTTGCAGTGGGTGAAAATGTTTCATCATAACTTTCCCCCCACCTTTGCGAAAAACCCCTGGCAATTAATCTTGATTTAAATATGTATTCTCCCGAAATTGACACCTTCCGTTTGAATAACCACCTGCTGCCAGTTATTTTTACTCCTGTTGGTGCTTTCACCTCTGTATATACATTGTTTCGTTTGAATGATTCCATTTCACTGTTCATTGCCTCCAACCACTGTTGCTTTTCTGTATTAGGCAAATTATTTACTTGTTCAAGGTTCTCCGGTTCAACATATGTTACATTGCAAACTCTTGCCCCTCCTATCACAAACCTCTGGGGTGGTGGAACACCTTTGTTACTCCTCTGAGATCTTCGGATCTCAATTTCAGTACTGCCTTCACCGGCTTGTTCCTCCCCACTTTCTCTGGCTTGCTCAGATTGTTTTACATTCCTTGGGCTTTGGCCCCCCTCTCTCGCCAGCTGCTGTGGCTTGGCTGGCTCAGAGTCATCTACCGGAATTAAAACTTCTGGGTTTGCATGTATACGTTGCCAACCTTCCTCCACAAAATCTGCATTTTGAGATATGATCACCCTGGCATTCCCTCGTGAAAACCTCCAGGATTTCCCAGTGCCAGCATATCCCACAAAACGCAACCTTTGTGATCTTTGTTCTCCCTTCCTTCTCATTGATTTGGGAATATGCACGTATGCAAAACTACCCCAGACTCGAAGGTGGCCAAGCTCCGGAGCCCTGTTAAATAGCTTTGTATACGGTATATTATCAATCACCATAGACCAGGTTCTATTGCACAGGTAATTGGCTGCAAGGATTGCTTCACCCCAAAAATGCGAGTTTGTGTTTAGACCAGCGTCAGTTAACAAACATCGCATTATTTGTTGAAGATCTCTAAATTTCCCAGACACAATACCAGTATCTGTGACCTTGTGCATTATACCATTTGTTTTCATGAACTTTTGGAACTCTCTGCTCAGGTACTCCCCACCCCGGTCTGTCTGTAGAGTACGTACTTTCGTATTAAACTGCTGCTCTGCATATGCTACCCAGTCACGGAACACAGAAAAACACTGAGCTTTTTGCTTCACCAGATACACCCATGTGAACTTGGAATACTCATCCATAATCAGTACCACATATCTTGCACCACCTTCACTGGGTTTGAAGGGGCCACACACATCGGAATGCACCAACTCAAACACTTCATTGACCTGCCTGTTTGATTTTCTACTTATTGGCTGCACCCTAGATTTCGCTTGTTTGCACACTGCACAGTTTAAATACTTTTTGCACCCTTTCAATGTAACCCCAGTACAAGACTCAGCAGTCTTCTTAATTACACCAAATCAGGAATGCCCTAATTTTCTGTGAAATGTGTGTAAACAGCCATCGTGTAAAGGTGTATTATTAACCATGGCAATGTGGGGAGACAACACATATAGCCCATTTACCAGGGAGGCTTTGGCAGCAAGCTTCCCACCTTTGAGTATTTCACAGCCAGCTTTTGTGAATACCACCTCATACCCATCATTGGTCAAACAAGATACAGACAATAAGCTATAGTCTAAATTGGGGACACACAGAACATTTTCCATCTCTGTTTCTAGATAGGATACTTTGCATTTCCCCTCACCCACAATCAGACATGTGCTCCCATCTGCCAACGTGACAGTATGACTACTGCTTTCTTTAGACACCTTGTTAAACGATACAAATGGCAAAGACGAGTTAGAAATTGTCTTGGAGCTCCCACTATCAAGAATCCACCTTGATGTAGGCTGACTTACATTCACCCTCACAGTGGCAGACACAGAGTTACTACAACGTCCATCTTCCTGGGGTTGTTTCTTCCTCTGTGGACCGCCCTTCTGCAAGCTCGTCTTACAGTGTCTTTTGATATGTCCTGGCTGCCCGCATCTGAAGCACTTACGCACGCTCAAAGCTGCTTCCGTGTCTTCTCCGGCATTTCTTGGTTGCTCTGCGCTGTAACCCGACACTCTCACCACTCCTCGGCCTGAATTCCTTCGGATGGAGGGAGCTGTCATCTGTTTATGCTGCTGCTGTTTCGCTTTCCTCCTCTCCTCTTCTTCCAGGAGACAGCCAGCTAGATAATCCATTATAAGATCGTCTTCTGGGAGCGAAGCAACGCTACTGACCAGCAAGTCCCAGCTCTCATCCAGGGATGACAGAACAATCTGGACTTGGTGGATTTCTTCATATCTCTGACCCCGCTCAGCAAGCTTCATCAGCAGCTCCTGTATCGCTTGCAAATGGTCAGAAACGTTCTCCCCGGGCAGCAACTGCTTCCTGTACAGTTGCCGTGCCAACAGGATTTTACAACTTGCAGAGTCCCGAATATGTATCCTCCTGAGAGTAGCCCAGCAGTCGGCGGCATTCTCCAGCGATCTGACATGCAAGAGTTGTGCATCTGACAGAGACAGCACAATCATTGCATGAGCTCTCTGCATCCGTCTGCTCTCTTCAGGGGTTGGGCCGTACGGGGGATTGACAACAGCTATGTCCCATAAATCCTCCCGCATCAGGAACATTCTGGTTTTGAATTCCCAAGCCAGGTAGTTCTCACCCGTCAGCTTGTCCACCACCACTCCCGGGTACTGTTGCACCACCGCCATCGGTACGCCATCCACGGTCTGCACAGGGGGAGCTGGTTCTGGAATTCTTCCCTCCTCTATCTCCAGAGGATCACTCTTTATCACCGGCTTTGACTCCACCGCCTTAGCCGTCTGTTCTTCCAGCTTTTCAGGGTTTGTTGCCAGAGAAGGACCTGCGATACAAAGCCCTAGCCAGGAACTTTGTAGTGATCAAAACTTCTCAGCACCCAAACAAAAACACCTCACTGGACCTTTGCCAAAAACAAAACTCCACGGATCTCAATACCCATGTGCCACAGAATCTGGGCCCATAACCTGTTGGAATACTGAACCACTGGGGAAAAACAAAGCTAAGCAACTTTGTCCAGTGGCTGCAGATTCGAGTTGTGGCGTTAGGGTAGTTTGAGAAAAAAAACCGTGTGCAAGGCCAGTAGGCGAAAAAGCAAAACACCAAGTCAGTTTCTTTCAAACTCTAAGGTTTACTAAACTAAACTTGTAAAACATGAACAGATCAAAGAGTGATATATTACAAGAGTGAAAAACAGAATAGCATGTCAGACAAAACAGTTTACAGTCATGACATACAAACAAAACTCTTATCACACCAGAATGCTCTCTTACCATATATTTACCTATACTCCTTACTCCCAACAAGCTTACAAAGACTTCACACACTTTATATACATTATGGTACAGTCACGTGCTAAATTAGGTAATGCCAGCTGCATCAAGGCATGATGTCATCCCAGCTGCATCCACTTTAGCTCGACCCTTGCTCCAATTACTCTGGACACAAAAAACTGTACCTTACCCTCACTGGGACAAAGGTGAATCTTTCTCCAGTCCTGACCTTGATCAGGCTTGTTGGACTCTGTAGCCTTCTAGCCCGAAGGCAAACCCTGAATATGTGGAACCCATATTCCAACACTCTGCTCCCCATGCACTGTGGTCCCTATGACAATCAGGTTGCATCTAGTATTAATTTTGTTTTTGAACACCCCAGACCTGGTTGCTAAATATGGCATTAAAATAATGTCTCATTTGGCCCTTGGGGCCAAACTGGTGGATCTTGACCCATCGCCCAATGATATGCAATGACAGACACTGCCCCTGAGGCAGGCCATAAACTGATGTGGGACTGAGGAAAAGGCACTAAATGTACACACTAATAAAGGGATGGATGGATTTCTCCCAGTATGTCTAATAAACTGAATGTTGTTAGTATTTCAGAATGGTGTTTTCTTTTTAGTGTATTTTAAAATACTAATAGAAAGACAGCATTCTAAGTGATACATGGAATTTAAATCAGATTTTCTTAAAGCCTGCATTCTTCTTGAAATGGGAGAAATAGTTTGTCAAAAGATAGCCTGTGGCACTTGTTGGTATATTATAGGCATTAGGAGAAGTAAGATAATTAAATGCAAGGATGTTATTTCATTACAATCTCTTTCTGTTGGTGGCTCATACAGCTTCAAGAGTTCCAATTAGAGACTTGCAAGTGAGATTATCAGTTTGCATGATTTGTACCAGTGTTTCTGACATTTCTGAGGCACACTTATTTCCTGAATTAGAATGGCAGATACACATCACTCTTACAAACCGAAATGTTTACTTTTAGAATAAGAATATGAATCACTCTGCCCTCAAAGAAGCACACCATCTATGGGTATATGAAGATGAAGACCCCTCACACATTTAGTGGGGTTGCACCCCTTGCCAGCCGTGCAGTTGGTGCACATGAGATGAGCATGCTTACTGATGTACATTCCTCCACATGGGGGCAAATCCAGGGCCTGTCAGGATTAGGGATGCTTTATGATTTTGTTTGGTCTACATTTTGAAGCAAACTGACCCTCATCTGCATCTCCCGGACTATGGTGTGAATCAGAATGCAGTTAATGTCCAGACATTACTTCTTGCAAAAAAATATGTACCAAAATGCATACAAAAATGCACATATCAGGATAAAAAGAGTGTTTAGAAATGCATACATTCCTTGAAAATACATTTAGAAATGGGTATTTTGTGAGAAAAAATAGAATACATTACAATGCATATTTATATATGTATTTAAATATGATTTTTTTGTACAGAATTTTTTAAACACACACAGAGCACATTTTTATCTTGAAATAGGACAGGATGGATGCACGAATGAACACATGTGAAACTAACATGGACCAGAAATAGACTGATCTGTATATATCCCTAATCAGAACCCATACCTTGCATGGATGAGCTCTATGCACCTACAGTTGCGTGTGTATAGAGCCCCTTTTTACTTATGCCAAATTTATGGCTAACTGACATAGCTGACAAAAACATCAGCAGGGACAGAAACAGTGGTGCAGCCAGGGCTGGACCTTGGGGACAAAGTCCAGGGCCCCCTGGTTGGTGGGGGGAGGGATGACAACCCAGAGTATGGCAGGTGCTAAAGGCAAAATGGTAGCAGAAAGAAACTCCATTGTAGTTATGATGGTGCTATGATTTAAGTGAGTTTAAAATGCAAAAGTATCAGAGTATCTTTAAAAAAAAAAAACTAGCTTGGCAAACACTTTAACAATTAAGGACTGTAGAAGCAGTTATAAAGCATGGAGTGGTGGTGTAGTGGAAACACAGAAGACAATTGTTATTTCAAGGACTTAGCGGTGCACAACAATTGCTCCTTCTCAATTGCTCCACAGCAATTGCTCCTCCTTTCGCTTGGGCCTCTTTCTTTTAGTGGTTAGCTATGCTTCTTCTTCCCAAGGCCAATTATCTGTTCGAGACTGTTCAACTTGAGAGGTTAGTACACAAGCCTCTGGTGAGATCTCAAGGTTAGTGTGTTGTTACCTGGAGTAGCTGGGATGACTATTACCATCACTCCCCTCAGATATTATAATATTATTATTATCCCCTCACCATCACTCCCCTCAGATTTATTGTTGTTGTTGTTGTTGTTGTTAATGATAATATCATCATCATCATCATCATCATCATCTTCTTCTTCTTCTTCTTCAGATATTATTATAATTATTATCCCCTCACCATCACTCCCCTCGGATATTATTATATTGTTATTATCCCTTCACCAACATTCCCCTCAGATACTATTTTTCTATCAACTGGGGAAGGGTTATTTTTACACCATCACTCCCCTCAGATCCAATTGCTGCTGCACCAAGAAGCAAGCCAGGACCTGCAGGGCCACAGCTGGGCTACGTAAGCCCCACCCTCGTGGACTGATTGCATCTCCTCCCAGGTGAAACATGGCAGCCTACTTCTGTGGGAAGGGATACTTATTGCAGGTCTGTTGCAGGCAGTGGGTTGCTGCCAATGGGTGTTGTTGCTCTGTGAGTGGCACAAGGGCAAGAGCCACCCTATTTTGCTTTGAGGGGAATGAGCAAGACTGCTGTTATTTTCATCCTCAAGTCTCTCCTGGGAGGCTTAGTAGCCCTTGAAAAAAGAAACAAAAATACTGAAGAAGGACACTTAGACTGTTTTAAAGTTTGTGGTGCTCTTGGATCCATCACTGTCACTAGAGGTACAGGTGGCCTCGGTGGCTCAGAGTGCCTTTTATCCAGGCCAGCCAACTATGATCCTACTTAGACTGAAACAGCCTTGCAACAGTTATTCACATTCTGGTAACCTCTGTTTGAATTATTGCAAAGCACTATACATGGGGCTGCCATTGAAGATGGAAACTTCAGTTAGTTGAAACTTGAAAGCAGGGCACCTAGAATGTTAACTGGGATGGACTGATATGATCATATTATGCCAGTATTTTGCCATCTTCACTGCCTGCCAGGCCATTTCCTGGCTCAATTCAAAGTGCTGGTGTTAATCTTTAAAGCCCTAAATGGCTTGAGACCAGGTTTCCTGAAGGAGGATCTACCTACCTTAACCCTAAGGTCATCATCTGAGGTCCTCCCCCTTGGTTCTCCCACAGAGTGTGGTGAGGGAGAGGGCTACATAAGACAGGGATTTTTTCCATGATGGCACCCCATCTGTAGAATGTCCTCCCCAGAGAAGCTCACCTGGTGCCTATGTTATGGTCGTTTCAATGCCTTCTTACTCTCCCAGACATTTTAAGAATGCTTTGAATGCTTTTAGATCTTCAGACTGTTTTATTACTGCTGCTGTTTTTTCTTTGGTTTATGAGCTGTATTGTTTTTACTCCATGCTGATTTGGTTTGATTATGTGCTGTTTTTATCATTGCTTTAGGGTGCAATCCAATGGTGCTGCCCATACAGGATTACAGGCATCCTATGCAGAGTGGGAGGTGAAGGTCACCACCAGGCTTCTCCCACTCCGCAAAGCAACTCGACGGCTGATTTCAGCTGTATAACTGCGGTGCTCCAGAGGGGGAGGGAAGGAACCTGAGGCGTCACCAGGATATGTCATATCTTGGTGGCACCAGTCTCCTCCCCTCCCTGCCCTCTGGAATGCTCCTTAAACACCTTCTCTGAGGTCGCTTCTCCAACCTCAGAGAAGCAGCCAGCATGGTTCTTTCCATACTGGCTGTGTGTGTGGGTGTGTGGGGAAATCCAAGGTTGGAGCTCTCTTCAACTTTGGATCTGGGAATCTAAATGGTCCTATGGCTCTCTAGATGCTGTCTAGAGGGCCATAGGATTGCTCTGTCCCTGTCTTGTATTTCATGTTTTTAGTTTACTTGTGCACTGCCCAGAGAACTCAAGTTACTGGGCAGTCTAAAACTGTAAGAAATAATGCACATCCTTGAGATATGTCCATCCACCACTGGCATAGTCAGCCATCGAAAGGCCTCCTTCACTCAAATGATTCTGTCCTTTCTCCCTTACTGATCCTTATGCCTGGAATTGCCTCCCAGAATGCCTCCTTAGACAGAACAGGGAGAATTCTTCCTTCTCTAGTGGCCAGGCAAGTCTGCCTTGGCAGGATGTTCCAGAGGATTTCCATAAGTAAAAGATGCTTTCCAGGTTTGATCTTAGGCACTGGGAGAAACCTACAGGAGAACAAGTAACCATTTCGACTTAAAATGTAGGTGTAACATGACATGTTTTCCAAGATTTTAATAAAGACTGTTTTGCAAATTGCTGAATCATTGCCCATATTAATCCAGCTCCTATATTATTTCCTTAGCATCCCTGCAATATGAAATATAAATTTGGATATAAAGTTTAGGGAATATGAAAGCTTTATGCAGTTTCATTTTTAATTTAGATTTTTAGCTAGCATTTAGAATATTTATTATTTTTGATTGAGTTGCCCTGTAGCTTTGTAAAAAAATGTTTCTCATTTAAAAGGAACTAGTATTTGGGATCTGGTTTAGTGATAGGAGGCATTAAAAATCCAGATTCATTAATATAATTATGAAAAAAATGTCGTTCATAGCTTTCGGGAATGTCTCCCCCCCCCTTTTCATTTTTAAACTGAATGGTGGTGATTTGAGATCAGTATTCCATAAAGTAGGAAATGTAATTTAAACTATTATTTAGATACACCATTTTATAGTTGCTTAGTGTTTATCTGCACTGCAGTCCTTCTGGGATACTTGGACTTAGGAAAAGATCCCCACATTCTTTCTTTCCACAATAAGCTTCAAGTTAGGGTTCCAGAAGTCCATGAGTCAAAGAGGAAAAAAATGCTGTTTAGGACTGAAGTGTAAATTGGCTTCGGCTTGTGCAAACCAAATATGCTGTCTTAACTGGCTTGTGTGAATAGGGATGCCTGGAATTCTAACTGACTGAGATTTTAGAGCACAGGATTCAACTAAGCTTGTAGAGCAGCCTTCCGCAACCTGGTGCCCTCCAGATGTTTTTGAAGTCAAGTCCCATCAGTCCCTGCCAGCGTGGTCAAGGGTCAGAAATGCTGGGAGTTCTGGTTCAAAACATCTGGAGAGCCCCAGCTTGGGGAAGGCTGTTGGAAAGCACACTTCTACCTTCACTAGAAATGCCATCAAATTCTACAAATGACTGGATTCAGGTTAGGAGTATGTATAAAAGTAAAACTCGGGTTCAGGTTCTCCAAATTCCACTTGTTCCATCTCATGTCCATATCAGATTGTGATCTTTAGGGGGGGGGGTGTTCTTCTTGTCACACAAAAATTCATGCATTTTTCATGCATATGTTTCTAAATGTATGCATCAGTTGTGTGTATCTTTGAAATGTATGCATTCTTCTCCCATTGATTAAATTGTGTTTTAGCACATTTTTCAAAAGAACACAATTTTCATGCACATTTTTCAAATCTACGCATGCTGTCAAACATGGCTTTTTTGGTCCAGGAAGCACATTGCAAGCTTAGAAATGTATTGACTTCTTGACCACAGATTGTATTTGAATCTGTGTTCAGTCCAGAAGGTGTGAACTCAAGAAAGCCTGATCAAAAATGAACTGAAACAAATTTCTCATATTTCTCTTATTTTGGTAGAAAACAATTCAAGGGGCTGTTGCTTTGGATCCATTTCTGATCAGACTTGGGCCTCAGCTGAGTTTGATCTGATTGAAAAGGGATCCAAAATAGGCCCACCCAGTAGTCTAAGGCCTGGCACAGTGATGATGCCATTGCTTAGCCAGCAGAGCCTGGAGGCATCGGAGCTTTATCGATGCATTCATAAGATCACAAATCAGACCCTCCTCACTGTCTCCAAGTGGTCTAGTGGTATTAACAGAAGAATAGGAATGGCCAAGAAGGCTTGATCCACATTCCAAAGACCTCAGGCTGTATGCAGGTGAGCCAGTATCTGTAGGGGGACGGAGGAGAACCAACACCTAGAAAGAGGGAGTGTTTGTTGCTGCTGCTTGCTTGCTGCTGCCACCACCATCAACACTGCTCTCTTCCTGTGGACTTCTGCCTGACAGAGCTACCTCTGGACTCCTACCTGGCGGACTACCACTCCATGCAGGACCTGGCCCCCAGGTATTAAACTGGTGTTTGTTGACCACCTTCACTTGCAATTTACCTGGAAGGGACATATAGACTGGCTGGTTGTGGTGGTGGGCCCGCCACTGGCAGGGTCGCACCCCTGTGGGTCGCTCCTTCGAGGAGTGACAAGGGCAAGGGCGCTATTTCCCTTCTCCAGCAAGTGCATTGTATAGTTATATTATACACGGAATAATGGGCTCAAGTTACAGGAAGCCATATTCCGGCTGAACATCAGGAAAAACATCCTGACTGTTAGAGCAATACAACAATGGAACCAATTACCTAGGGAGGTTGTGGGTTCTCCCACACTGGAGGTGCATTCAAGGTGCAGCTGGAAAGTTTTACATGTCCCGCCCTTTGGTGTAAGGGGCATTAGATGATGATGATGATGATGATGATGATGATGATGATGATGATGATGATGATGATGACCTAGAGCTGTTCTGAAATTTTCTGACAAATTTTATTCAGCCATTTGGGGTGGGACATCAAGCCCCTGAAGACTGGGGGCCAAGAGAATTTTGGGAGGGTTTTGCACTTGGTGCTTCTTTCTTTTACAAGGATGTATGGCTGGGGGCAAGTCCAGTTGAATGAATAGGGCTTAGTTCTAGGTAGACCTGCATAGGATTGATGTATGGCACCACACTTTAAGAAGGATGCAGACAAACTGGAAAGGGTTCAGAGAAGAGCAACAAAGATGATCAGGGGACTGGAAACAGAGCCCTATGAGGAGTGACTGAAGGAACTGGGCATGTTTGGCCTTCAGAAGAGAAGACTGAGGGGAGATATGATGATGCTCTTCAAGTGCTTGAAAGGTTGTCACACAGAGGAGGGCCCGGATCTCTTCTTGACCATCCCAGAGTGCAGGACACGGAATAATGGGCTCAAGTTACAGGAAGCCATATTCTGGCTGAACATCAGGAAAAACATCCTGACTGTTAGAGCAATACAACAATGGAACCAATTACCTAGGGAGGTTGTGGGTTCTCCCACACTGGAGGTGCATTCAAGGTGCAGCTCGACAGCCATCTGTCAGGGATGCTTTAACTTGGGTTCCTTCATTGAGCAGGGGGTTTGACTTGATGGCCTTATAGGCCCCTTCCAACTCTACTGTTCTATGATTCTATCTGTTAATGTGGTGGTGGAGGTTCTGCACCTGAGTAAACATGATACAAAGGACATCTCTCAGCCTCCTACACCTCTCAGAAAAGGTCAGAGTATGTGCTTCATTTTAAAAAAGCGCTCATTGCATGCAGAGGTGGCTGGTGTCTCCAATGTCAGTGGGGTTGTGTATCTACTCCAGGCTTCAGACTGAACTGTACATGAGCTATCCATGGTGCTGAACCTATTTTGGGGGTAGGGTTCAGCGCCATGGATAGCTCCTTAAAATTTCAGACTAAGTCCCAGAGTAGATGCACCGCCCCGCTGACATTGGAGCCAGTAGCCTCCACTGATTGCCTGCTTTCTTCCTCAGTTTGACCGGCTGTTGAGAGCTCAATTTAAATGGGGAAGAAGGCACAGCTGATCGGCACTGGGCTGGGGGAGGCATAAAGTGATTTCAGAGTGCAGGGAGGGGAAGATTAAACCTTCCAGCCCCTGCACACGTAGATGCAGGGAGTGATTTTTCTCTGTGTATGTATGTGTATTAGAGGGGAGCAAGAGAGAAGGATGTGTGTGGGTTCGTCCAGCTATGCGTGGGTGCATGTGTATGTGTGGATGCAGTTCCCAACTCACTGTCCCTTGCTGCATGCAGCCCTCAGGGACAAGAAGGTTGCTTGCCTCTGCTGTAAGGTTTCTCAACATTTTTAAAGCTGCAATCCCGTGCTTAAACTCAATGACTCTAGTCATTTTAGGTGTATATAACTGAAAGCAATCTTGCTATTTTGCTGCTACAGATTAACACAATTTCTCTTCTGGAATTGGGTATTATTTGGAAAGGTACATACCTTTTGCTGTAGCTATCTGTAGCGGAAGGAGAGGGGAAATAATTAGCTATTGCTCTACATGAATGGAGGATGTAATAATCTTAGCTGAATATATTTCCTGACTTCTCAGCCTTCATCAGCTTGAAGCTATTGGTGTTCTGGAGGGAGAAATAACAGGAAATTTAAACACTAAATTGTATGAAGTACACTACTGCAAATGATCACTCACAAATGTGCTTTAGGACTTGAGTGGAAATAATCTGCCTCCTGGACAATAGGTCTTATTAAGCTTTTTGTAAATATGCTCTGGATTATGGCAAAGGAATGCAAAAGCTTTTATGAAGTATAATTAAGTGTAGAGCTGATGTGTTGTTTTTAATGCTGTCATTTTTTTAAATGATGATTTTATTGTTTTTATGCTCTTTATTTATGAGCCACCTTGTGCATCATTTTTTGATAGAAAGGCTTCACATACAGTCATGCCTTGGATTGAGAGCACAATTCGTTCCGGAAACGTGCTTGTAATCCAAAACACTCTTATATCAAAACGAAATTCCCAAAAAAAAATTTGTACAGAGATTTTTAATTTAAGCCGTACTACAGTACTTGTATTGCAAGACGTCGCTTGTATATCAAGTCAAAATAATAATAATAAATATTTAAAAATTTGCTTGTTTTACAAAACGCTCTCAAACCAAGTTACTTGCAATTCAAGGTATTACTGTAAATGTTTTACATAAAATAAAATAGCATTAAATAGACATCTGTTAAGCGGGGTGGGGGGGGTACCAGCTCTCACATCCATCTTAGTATATGGTGGAGCTCCTGAACCCACAAGGCACTGGGAAATGGGATACTTGCCTGTGACACATATGATTGTGTGACTATCAGTAAACAGAAGCTGCTTAAAGCAAGCTTGGTTCCACTAAAGCAGTGATGGCGAACCTATGGCACGCGTGCCACAGCTGGCATGCAAGGACCTCTCTGTGGGCACGCGAGAGGAGCGAGATCAGGCAGGGGTCCCGGGCGCCTCCTGCCGCAAGGATTCCCCCTTGGGGCAGGGGAGCAAGCGGGGCGAGGCGAGGCAAGGCGGGCAGCTGCCGCTTTAAATGCTTGGTTGGCTGCTCTCCGCCTCGCACGCTCACTCTCTGCCCACCTCCTTCTCGCGCGCCCACCTCCTTCTCACGCGCCCACCTCCTCCTCCTCCTCCTCCTCCTCCTCCTCCTCCTCCTCCTCCTCCTCCAGCCTTGCCTGCCTGCCTGCCTGCCTGAGAAGGGGTGGCTGGGCTGCCGCTTTAAATCTCCACCTCGCGCGCTCACTCGCTCTCTGCCCATGGGGGGATAGAAGGGGCTGTGGGACGGGGGCTGATGTGGAGGAGTCAGGAGACAGCCCTTGCTGGGTCGGGCTCAAAAGATGCACTGGCAGCTTGGAGGTGGTGTGATTTAAGCTGTGGTGGCTTGTGCGATTCAACTCTAAACTAAAACCTCGATATTCAGGTTTAATTGCAGTGTTGGCACTTTGAAATAAATAAGTTGGTTTTGTGTTGCAGTTTGGGCACTTGGGCTCAAAAAGGTTCGCCATCACTGCACTGAAGAATGGCTTCTCAAATCCACCCGTAGGGTTGTCAGTCTGGCCAGCAATGCATTGAATTTGAAGTTATGGGTGATTCAACCACATCCTAATTCATAATTTGCTCACAAAACTTTATAAATCCAAGGTTGCAAATGTGGACAAAAGTTCTAATTTTTGCACTTGCCAATCCCCTAAGTCAGGGGTCCCCAATCCCCGGGCCGCGGACTGTTACCAGTCCATGACCTCTTAAGTAAGAACTGGGCCGCGCTGTGCCCGGCCACCGTGCCACCCAGCCACCGCGCTGCCCGGCCGCTGCGCTGCCCGGTTTTACAAAAATGCTCGTCGGGGAGGTGAGCAGAGGGACGAGCGGTGGGGGGGTGCTCGCCGGAGCTCGCGAGCACCCCAAGAGCCAGGATGGGGGGCTTGTCGTGCGGCGCGGCAGCCGGGCACAGTGCATGCCGCCCACCAGGACACGTCCTGGCTCTCGGGGTGCTCGCGAGCTCCAGCGAGCACCCCCCCTGCCGCTTGTCCCTCTGCTTGCCTCTCCAATGAGCATTTTAGTAAAGCCGGAAGTGACGCGACGGGTCTCCCGCCGCGTCACTTCCTGATTCTGCGGCGCTGCCACCCGGGCTGCACAGCAGGTGAGCGGTGGGTGACCCCCCCGGTCCCAAAAAGGTTGGGGACCGCTGCCCTAAGTGCATCATGGGAATGTGATGTGTGTAATATGGCATTCTTTTCCACCCCATGCATCATGATGTACTACATCGCAACACATCTCTCTCTGATTAGAAGTTATCTTATGTGCTTTGTTTATAGCAATCAACAACTGAGCTTCTGCAAAGATGGTGGAAACTGGATGCTTAGACATGCAGAATGCATGTGTTTGGAAAATTAAAATGTAATCAATATCTGAGTTACAAAAGTATTCAAATTCATTGGAACCATGTCAGGGCTTGTTATGCGTTTGCGAATTACAAACTTAATACTTTTGACATATGGGCTGATCATCTTCAAATTTCAGTGGCATCACTAGCAGTCAGATGTGAGGACTGAGGAAGAAATCAGAGTGGCAGGAAGCAGTTCAGTTTCAGGAATAGTGGAGGATGGCTGAAGTAGCAAGAATGAGCAGAAATATCATTGATGGGACATGTGTGGGCTCCCTTTACTCATTGATATCTGTTTGCGAATCACTCATCTTTTCCCATACAAGTTAAATGTTGGCAATCAAGAGAATTGGTGGAGAACCCACTTCCTCCTGTCCTAGACTCACCCAACTGACTTGGAAGGGAAAAGGGAAATGCCTCAAATCAAGAAAGCTACTGGTATTTGAAGAGCCACACCTGTGCTCACTATATATCCTCTGTGGGCAGATGTAGAACTAAACACCAGATCGAGAATTATTGCACTAAAGCAGGTTTAATCCTATTGAAGAGTAAGTTTGAGTTTTTACTTCCTTTATACACAGTATTGTGAATTGCCGCCTGCATCCCACTTACTGGTGGGGAAAACCTAAATATTTTTGCTTCAATTTCAGTTAATACTGAATGAAACAAAACCAATGACATCAAAGCTACCGTCACCAAATTAGATTTCTCAAGGGTGCACAATCCAGTTCAAATACTCATCAAAAGAGGCAGATGTTTGACTTTGATCTACAGATATGCAAAGCTCTATTTTTTTATTATTATTATGTTATAGTTTTATCTCTCATGCCTGATATCTTTTTTTACTCACTTGTTTATGTATGGCACAACCTTTTTTGCTCCAAGGACTGCATCCAGTGTCTGTTGCGGGTCTAAAGACTGCACATGTGTGCATCTGTCTTAGGACCCCCCTCACACACACAGAGAGACACACACAGACATCACCACCACTAGTGGGGAGTGTAATTTCTCTGCTGCTCTAGTGTGGTGGAGGATCATTTTCTACTCATAAGTAAGTAGGAATGAATCACTCCGCAGCACTTTCAACAGCATCCCAAATATCAAGCCTCTGCATGTCTATTCAGACATAGTAGTAGGCGATCACTCGTGACCGAGTAAGATTGTCTTCCAGGATAAAATTACAAAAAGAAAATTATAAAAAGAGGAAATTCTTAAAAAAATTGTGTAGACTCTAGCGATGGGTCCGTAAGTGACTGTGGAGGCCAATTCTAGTTCCACACAGACATAAGCATAAGCATGAGTAGCATGTGTACCCATAAATTAGCAGGATGAGCCTCTGCATGTCTATTCAGAAGTAAGCAGGACAAACCTCAGAAGTAAGCAGCCCTTCTTAGTGCTCAGCGGGGAAAAGCTCTTACCTCCAATCAGCCCAGCTGCTGATTGGAGATAAGAGCCTTTCCCTATCAGGAGAGGAAGTAGAGCCTGGGGAAGAAGCTGTTAGATGGATCAGCTGGGCTGCGGAGAAAAAGTGGGTGGGGTGCTACTAGCTTCATGGGCTGCACTGGAGTGGCCAGTGGGTTATGCATCCCTGATCTATGGTTTCTGATACGTGTCTAGATAATGTTCACATAACATTCCTGCCTCTTGTCTTTCTAGCTGATCAGTCCATATAGGCTAGGAAATGGAAGGACATTCAAATAAGCAAAAAGAGTAATCTCACTCCCATTATATTTGAACTTTTCAGGCACGGGTCAAACCTGATTTACAAAGTCCATCCTAAGACTAGCTTCAAACACCATGCCTCAGCAATTGAAAGACAACAGCATCATCTCAAGTTCATGTCAGTCCCTCCCCTACACACACACACACACAGTGCATCCCTCAATATGGGGACAGCTTTGAACAACTCTGGGAGAGGGGATATACAGGTGCTGTTTTGGATGAGATGGAGAGGCAGAACGGTGGTGGGCAGGCTTCACATTTGCCCAATCTACTCTGTGTTGTTGTTTTACTTGAACAACAAGATCTACCAACTGGACTCTGGTGCAAAATAATTTAATAAATAAATTTAATTAATAAATTTAATAAATAAAGCGGAGATCATACACTTAGAATTAAGGATCAAGGTGCCTTTTTTGTTTTCACTACCAGAATGGAATTCACACTTCTCTCGCACAAAAAAATCATTTCTGGGTTGCTACATTTTAGCATCCTAAATAGGGTTGGAGGGGAGCTTTATTCTTATTTCTATTGTTCAACCATTGGGTGTCAGAAGCCTATGGTGATCCACTGTAGATCTCCCAGAGGTCTCCCAGTAGATCCTGACCTACCTTCTGCCCACCTGGTGTAGATGAACAGGAAACATGAGGCACTTGTCCTTCCAGTCTCTCTCCCATCAATACTATGGGTTATATCTGAAGTGTTGTATTCATTGTTCGTCTAATCTAAGTCCCATTCATTTCAATGGGTCTACTCTACGTAGTACTAATATTGGTTACAATCCTATGTCTTATAACTGACACTTGTACAATCCATGTAAGCAAACATTTTAAACATACATAAATTTTAACAGCTCCGGCTGTTAGCTGAAAGGTTAAAAAGGAAGGGATGCTATTTCTGCAAACAGTGGCAGAGACATTTTGAAATGGTGACTTTTATGTTTTTGAAACATTCTGTTCTGTCAGGTAGAAATTCGATTTTAAACACTGGTCTGCCTAGCAAACTTTTTTTCCCCCATAATGGATTTTGCACACATTGCCTGTCTTAGATTGGGTTGATGGATTCCATTTGGCTGCAAGTTTTGCCATCATACAAAGTCAGCCAAGGTCAAGAAGCTTCTTTTTATTTCGCTGACATCCCTAAGGGTATCTATCTGTTTTTTTCTGTAATCTTAGAAATCACTAGGGATTTGAAATAAGTAATTCCTAGTCAAGTATTATACATTAAACTGATTACAGTCCCTCTATCCAGAGAGAAAGATGATGTTCCATTTAACAACACTAATATAATACAAAGTATACTTTAAAGGACTAGTTTATGCTTGTGAAAACAATTGGGTTTTTGAGTTCTGCAGAGCTGTTCTTCAGATTGAAGACAAAAGATGAAGCTGGGTTTACTTAAAAACATAATAGCTTCATTCTTAGTGGATTATTGTAACCTACCTGTATTAAGAAGCTCATAGTATACAGAGTAAGCTATTTGAATGGCTCAATAAATATGACATATTTCTTTTAAAACCCCCAACATGGATGAGAACTGATGCCATTTTTAAGCTAAATCATAGAGGAGATCCATCTGGATTCCAATTTTGTGAATGGTTAAAGTCCAACTAAAAGCCAACACAAAGTGTAGGATTCATAGGATCATAGAGTTGGAAGGGGCCTACAAGGCCATCAAGTCCAACCCCCTGCTCAATGCAGTAAACTAGAGGAGGGGTCTCCCATCCAAGTAATAACCAGGTCTGACCCTGCTTGGCTTTCCACGCTCAGACAAACTGAGCCAGCGTGAGTCACAGGCCCTCAGGAATTAGCTGACCTTCCAAAATTATGCTGATCTCATAGTTAGTTTGTTATGCTGACTATCTATGCAATTTCAATTTCATCATCTTTGAATAATTTTAGTTATTCTAATGTATTTAATGGGTTGGATCCAGATCTAGGTGCATGCAACTGGGTTGGTGGAAGCAGCCTTTCACACCTACTCCTTTCCATAGCAGCCACTCCAGCCTCCTGAAAATGCTGTACAGAGGATCAGTGGATCCTGCTGAGTGGGGTGAGCTGTGCTATGGGTGGGGACAAGGATCCATGCAAATCAGGCAGAAGCACCTTCCATGAGCAAGGCCCTTCCATCAATGGCAGGCAGATACCGTTTTTGCATAATTTAACATATTTAGTTTTAATTGTATTTCCATGTACATAATGCACTTTGTATGTATTTTGACAGTCCATTCAATATTAATATTTTTACTATTTGTCCAAGCCCTGACAAAAGCGCTGTTCACAGGTACTCAACAACAACAAAATAATCTCTGATGAACATAATCATTTCAAATAAATTGAAATGTAGCAAATTATCTGCTCAGCTCCACTTGAAGTAATACCTGCCCAAGATGCACATGGACCTACAATTGATACCAAATGTCAAAAGCAATTCCCCTCACCCCACAGTGAATGTGTAGGTTCCTGCTTGGTCAAAACACAGCTGAAGAATTTTGAGGGATAGTGCTGAGAACTCTAGTGGAATTTTTCACAGGAGTGTGGATTCAATGCATCCTTACCTGGATTATTTCTGCAAAATGACTACAAAGCACTGCCTTGTGTTGGGAAAAATGCACCCAATTGTGCTTGCTTAATGTTACTCCTGCTTGAACTATGCACCTTCGCATGCTGGTTTGAAATGGTATATTTTGCTCCATGTAATGTGGCACTGAACTATCAAATATTTGCATATCTCAGCCTAGGCACCAAAATAATCTGTACAAAGACATCTGCTGCATCTGCCCTTGGGACAAGCCCTTTCATATGTTCAAAGAATGCATAAAGATAGGAGGCTGCTACACCAAGTGGCCAGAAACTCTGTTGCTGATGCATGCTAGCCATGTCTTCTATCAGCTGCGCATATGACACACATGACCCAACGTGCATACCAACTTACACAAATAGAGCTCCTCCACACAATGGGGTTTCCTGGGCTATCACAATTCCCTTCCCCCGCTCCAAGCTTGCCTTGGCATGGGGAGGCAATTGCAGGTGGCAGGGGAAGGAGAGATGGGTGGGCCTAGGCTTGCTCACACATGCAACTGGGATCAGTCAAGGGGCAGGTCTTACTGGGCTATATTCGCCCACGGGCCTCTTTGAACTTCTGGCTCCCTCCCTCTACTCAGTGTGGGCTTTGCTGGTCACCTTTTGAGGCTGAGTAGGAATTTCTGGCCTATTGTCTGATTGGCTGTGGGTGGTAGGTCTTTTTGCCTACTCTACAGGGATGGGTTAGCTGGAATTTTAAGTTAATCAAATTGTTAGGTTGAGTCAGTCACTTTGGTTTGGTAGGTAGATACGGTCGTGTTGAGTTGGGGTTAAGGTTGGTAAGCATCTGAAGGCACCTTTATGGTGATAGGCAATGCTGGAGGCTCACTCTCGGGGCTTTGAGGCCCAGTGGGGAGATATAGATTGCCTTTGAGGCTAAGTCAGCTCACCCACTCAGAGTTTTGCAGCCCTGGTAGGGAGTGACATGGGAAGACCTCCCAACACCTGGATGGTGTGGACCTGAGGGGTGCCAGTTGTACAGACGCCACTCTGCGTGTCTAGGATGTCTTTCTCAATGCAATTACAGGATAGCTGCTTGTCTACAATAAAACCCCACACTGTGCCCCTTTGCAGATCTGTTAAATAAAGAAAAGTGACCCAAGTTTATACCATTGTTTCTGTGGCTCGCCTCTTTAATTCCATTTCTACCCCCCCTTTCACTTGCAATCTCCCCTTGCAAGGAGTGGTATGCATATGCTGTTATGAACGTAGGAATTCTCACATGCCCTTTCTCATGCATGTTACCCTTCCTCAAGATTATACCTGCATGGGGGGATGGGAATCCCTGGAGAAGGTGGTGTTGCTCTGCAGTCAGACTCATATTGCAGGATTCAGATGCAGGATACATCACTTCAGCCCTACCTCAGAATTGACCTTGCCCTCCCCACTCACTGGCATAACATTTTGGCAGACCTCAGTGAGAATGACTTCTCAGGTTTGGCAAACCACACACAGTGGTCTCTGTCTGACATCATTCTCCTCTCTGGTTTGCTACACTGTACTCATGATGGGTTCTACCTTCTGTTGTCCTACTCATCTCCTGTCTGCTTGAAGAGCAGGCCAACCTTATCCAGCTAGGTGGAATATTTTGAACCAGTGCTATAAAATACAGTGTGATGTGTTTTGTGACCTGCCTCAATGCAAATTCACACAACCATATGCCAAAAGGAAGCATTTTGCATCACATAATACAAAGCAGGGATGTTTGGAACCCTCCTGAGAAACCTTGCTAATTCTATCAACATGCTTTTTGCTTCCCTTGAAAATCCTTGAAGGTCTCACTCAAGCCAGAACTGTCACACTTGCTTCAAAATGTCACGTTAGACAAATCTGGTAGCAAATCTTTCTACATCCTTGTTTGTGTGCAATTGTGGTGGATTACTCAGAGCTGAAGGCAAAGGATACATGTGCTCAGTAAAATTAAAGTTGGTTGATCTGCCTGGTTTTTAAAAATGTGATTCAACTCACAAACCTTTATGAACGCTCCATGCCTTTTCTAAATAGGTTTCTGAGTGGCAGGCTTAAAAAAAATAGGGAATGGTTTCTAAACTTTTTGGAATGTCTAATATTTATCAATCTTCATATTAAACTATGAAATATTAATAATTGGTGCCTCTTTTAGATTTTGACTCAGCTAGGCAGCCTCTGCTTTACGATCTGATGCAATGATGTGCTAGTTATTAAACCTGAAGCCTGACTCTGCCAATGAAATGGAGATCTCTGTTAAATCTGACCTCTGATACCAGTTCATACTTTGATGCCCTTTCACAGATTACAGCCATTTTAGTCTTTTAGTAAGATGCTTACTAAATGAACCATTTAAAAATCAGCTGTATTTAACCAGCCCCTCCTATTAATTTAATGCATTTTCAAATATATATATATTCCTACTCAGGGTTATATATTACTAATTACTTGACCTGAGATTGCCAAGTGCATTATTATATACTGAAAGCATTTGGCTTCACTGAATTGGTTTCCCATTTTTATAACACATGCTTTCAGAGGAAAAGGACAAAAGAAAAATCAAATTGAAAATGCCAATGGAAACTCTAATGCATGACTAGAACATAAAGATGTGGATTCATGCCCAAAGTACTGTCACTTTCTGAAGCCAAGTCTTGTTCACAGTTTTGTTTCCAGGAGCCTTCAGTAGGAAGCTGCTTCAGTTTCCTGGGTTGCTTTTCTCCGGACTAGTTTAATTCATACTACAATGATCAGAACTCTTGCTTATTACTTTGAACCACTTATAAAAGAAGAACGAGGATTTATTTAACAGGGAAGAGGAAAGGGTGAGGAAG
Source organism: Shinisaurus crocodilurus (assembly GCA_021292165.1). Classification (NCBI taxonomy): domain Eukaryota; kingdom Metazoa; phylum Chordata; class Lepidosauria; order Squamata; family Shinisauridae; genus Shinisaurus; species Shinisaurus crocodilurus. The sequence continues at coordinate 34,218 of JAHFWL010001548.1, forward strand.
CAAAACAAACATCCAAATCTCCAGATTTTATTCTTAACTTCAAAGGAGATATCCATGGTGCTGCTGAATACTATCCCCAAAATAGGTTTGGCACCATAGATAGCTCCTTAAAAGTTTGGAGTAAAAAGCCAGGGTGGATATGCAAGCCCACTGACACTGGAGTCAGCAGCATCTACTAAATATAAGATTTAAGGTCAGTCTCTAAACAATATAATGGAGGGAAGGGAATCCAATAGTGATGTGTTCCAGAAAGGTAGATTATTTCTGAAACCCTGTCTACAATTGTACAGTCCAGGATTCAGAAGTAAGTGTTATTGACCATTGGTTATAGAACCACTGCTGTCTGGTTACTGGGGGAAGGGCAGAATGCTGCTGCTGCTTTCTTTCTTGGTCTTTATTCCAAGGACCAGGACCTCTCTTTTCTGTCTTGGTCTTTCCCTCTTCACAGTTTCTTTCAGAATCTGTCTCATTTTCTCTCTTCAGAATCTCTCCTCACAATATCCTTCTGCACTGTCCCCTCAGAATCTCCTTATAGTGGCTCACTGGGGTCAAAAAGGGTTGAGATGCTGCCATTCTACCAGAAGGCTGCATGCACACTCCATTCTGTCCCCGCTCCCATCTCACAAATATGAGTTTATGAATCTCATGAGCTAAAATAGAGTGAAAATCACACTTTCTTTCAAAACCTACAGATACCTTATACTTTTTCTGGGGCAAAAAAACATAGTGCACCTTCTCCCTTACCTAAGATGGCAAACTTTTCCAAAAGATGCTGTACAAATGGATAAATGTTACTAAAAAGTAAAGCACATAAAAGTCTATGGGGACCCCCAGCCCCCAGACAATACCTGTGAAACTGCTGGTGGGCACTCATCAAACTTTAAATTCCTATAAATAAGCTGTTTCCTGCCCTTTCTACCCCCAAAATAAGTGCAGACACTCCTCAAACGTACCTTTCCTACACTGCCAAGTTTCAGATAATTCTGTCAAGTCATGGGACCTACTGTTCCCCAATTTTGGTCATACTGGCTGAATGCATTTCAGCTGGCTTACCCTTAATGTAGGACCATTACAGTGACCCTATAATGAACCAGATATATGTGCTCCAGTGAATCAGATATGTCATTATTATTATTTATTTAAAGCATGTTTACCCTGCTGTCCAGCTGAAAAGGCTCCCAGAGTGACTTACATAAGATGACAAAACAAACATGAAAACAAGACAATCCCTACCCACAGGCATACAATCCAAAATATTTGACACAAAAGGGAAAAAAGGGATGAGGAGGGAAGAGGAAAACCAGTACATGCTGGCACCAATTCTTAACGTTACACAGTAATTGTTAGAAAGACCAGTGGGAATGGAAACAGTTCAAGGGAGAGGAAGAGCCAAATGGTGCTGGTCTCTCAGTAGATGGAATGACCCTGTCTCCCATCTCTCCCTCTGCTGCAGCATGATGGAATAGCATGCATACATCTCTGTGTAGATCCCTTGAGAGATACATAAGCTGCCACGCCCCAGCTCCTCACCACATAGAGAGCATTCCCAGTTCAATGAGCATGCGAACTAGCCCTGAGTTTTTCAGGATTTCTAGCAAAGATGCCAGATTTCAAATTCGAGGCCATGTTCTCTGGTATGACCTCAGCAAAGGTAGACTCCACAAGCCTCTGAAAATAGACAACTTATTGGTACTAATCAGCCAGGAAGAGAACGATATGAATACAAACTACATTGCATTTTGGAAATTAATGGGTTCCACTAAGTGAGTTTATGCTGGTGCAGGCGTACAATTCTATTAAGATATAATAATGATAGTACTTAGTACATACATACCTCTTTACAGTTTCAAAACATTTTACAAGCATTAACTAATTAGTTTTTATAACAACCTGGTGATGAGGTGGGAAAGCATTATCCTTCTTTTATAGTTATATAAATTGACAGGCAAAGATGTTAATTGCCTTGCCTAGGGCTACTGCTGGGCAAATAATGAAGAAAGCCCAAACAACCTCTGCTAATATGTGGCTTCTTTCACTCTGATCTGTTCATATCTAGATAATGGTCACTCACTTTTTCTTAGCAATCCCATACAGAACCCGCAAAAACAAGTGGGTTTTAAGTGTTTTATTCTGTTGCCCAATTAATCTCTCTCTCTTTTTCTTTTCTTTTTAAGAATTGGAATTGAATGTACCAGAGAACTCTGTAGTGCACTTTTAGGGATGTCACTGTTCTGTTTTGGGTTTTTTTGCATTCATGAATGGTGAGCTGGTCTGAGCAAAAGGAGAACGTTCGTGAACAGACTTGCGTGAGCGAAACAAGGCGAGTTTGCACTTGCTGAATGGTTCACCAAAAATTCTCACACAACCAATAAAATCAGTTTTTGTGTGTGTTCGCAAACGGTGCGCGAACAGAGCTAAAAAGGAGAGCGTTCATGAACAGAAAAATTCTCACACAACCCTACCGAGTGACTTACTGGCTTCCCAACCCACACAATTAGTTATAACAAACATGTATCAATATGCTCAACTTTTCCTACAGGGAGATGATCCATGTGTAAAAATATAACATCACAGATCAAGCTGCCCTTTAGCTCTAGCTTTTTGGTAAAGAAAAGTGATAGACAGACCCATCCATATTGGCTCAGGAATGATTAATCCAGGGCTTTTCCACATGACGCTTTTAACCCACCACTTTACTGAGGCTTCTGCTTCCGGCTTCTGTTTGGGATTAAGGTTGGCTCCTTTACATGTGTTTTTTTTCTGGGGGTTTTCTTTCTCTCCTTTTCTATATGTTCCATTACACAACCACTAGGGGGTGCTGTGGCATAGCGGAATTGCACAAATACACCAGGGTCTCACGCTGCCATTCATGGAAATACTAGACTTTCCTCATTAGGAAAACAAAAACAAAAACAAAAAAAACGCTATAATGGTTTCCAAGAACTGGAGAGGCCCTGGAGGATGACGACATCATGTAAAGCACTTGCCAACTACTTCTACACTCTGACATATAAAATCAGCTGATATATAAAATCTGGGCAATTTCAGGGTCCAACTCTTACTGAGCTGTATAAATTCACACCGTGTGTGTCTATGTGGCTCCCCTCATTTAAAACAACTTCCTTGCACATTAAAAAAAAATTCACAGAGCAGAGAAGGCTAGAACTCCTTTTTCCTCTATGGTAACATGGGGGATTCGCTTCATTTAGGGTTGGATCCAGATTTAGGTGTGTGCAACTGGCAGGGATGTTGAAGAGTCCTTGGTCTCGAGTCACGAGTCTTTGGACCCGAGTCTCGAGTCCGAGTCCAAGTCCTTGGTCCAAAATGGTGACTCACGAGTCCCAAGTCCTGAGTCACTCCCAAAGCTGACTCCACGAATCCCTATTAAAATCAGTGGGGTTTCCCCCCAACAAAATAAGGCTACTTCAGATGTGTGGCTTAAATAAATTCTAGGCACAAGTGTGCCTTTTTATCTCAAAACTCTGCAACTGATTTTGGCAAGAACAGACCAGGCAGACAAACCCAAAATAACCAGGCAGGCAGAGGAGGCAGGGAACCCCAAAGCAGGCAGGCAGAGGCGTTTGTCGTGGACAATTCAAACTGTGGAACTGGTTAAGAAGAGACCAGGCAGGCAGAGGAGGTAGGGAACTCCAAACAGGCAGGCAGGCAGTGCCCTTTGTCTTGGACAATTCAACTGTTGAACTGGTCAAGAAGAGACCAGGCAGGCAGAGGAGGCAGGGAACCCCAAACAGGCAGGCAGAGGCAGCCAAACCCAAAATGTCTGACCCTAACCCTAAGCCCCCACAACAACACATCAATCAAAATAAATCTCAACACATCGTTGGGGCTGCGCTCCTAGTAGCTGTCCATAGTGGCCGAGCAGCGGCACACCTCGCTTCGATGCACTCTTCACCGGTGATCGCGCTCCTCTCCACTCCTTCTGGCACAGCCCAGGGATGTTGACGAGTCCTTGGTCTCGAGTCCCGAGTCGAGTCTCGAGTCCCATTAAAAATATTGGGACTCGAGTCCGAGTCGAGTCAGAGGGGGGACTCAGTCCGACTCACGAGTCGAGTCCTCGAGTCCGAGTCCCCATCCCTGGCAACTGGGCTGGTGGAGGCAGACTTTCCTGCCCCATCCTCCCCATGGCAGCCCTTGAAAATGCTGCACAGCTGGTTTGGGGAGCCTGCTGAATGGGGAGAGCTTTGGGTAAGAGGGTCCCCCCCCAATCAGGCAGAGGCACCTTCCATGAGTGGAAGACTCCTTCTGTTCATGGAAGGCAGATCCTGGATCCAGCCCTTATTTATTTAGATGTGGAAACATTCAAACATGCAGTCTGAAATGATACAGCACCAGAGGGGCTGTTTCATGTGATTCCCTTGATTTTGTTTTTCAGCTCTTAGGCCAGCTTCATACCTCAGCATCAGTGACGTGATTGCTGCTGTCGCATGGCTGCTGCCACACCACTCCCAATAATGCATCAACTTCTGCCATGGTTAGAGCAGATTAGTTAGTTCCGTACCATGCTAACAATATTTGCCCCATTAGTGACTGTGTATGTCAGGGTTCCCCAACACAGCCACGGGCACCTCCAATGATGCCCATGAAGCTCTCCACTCCCTGCCCTCTTAAAAAAATTTTTTTTTTAATGAAAAACCTAGAAACCATTAGTGTAGTCTTCTTTCTCTCCCTTTCTAGCTTGTAGGTTTGCTCTTTCTTCCCCCTCTACCTTTTTGCCTTGGTATTTCCCCTCTCTCCCCACCTCTAGCCTCACTACTCCCACCCTCTTTAGTTCACTATTTCTCCTCCTAGTCTCTAGCCTTGCTCTTTTTTTCTACCCCTTTGCCTTGCTATTTCCCCCTTCCTCCCAGCCTCTTATCTTTGCTATTTCCCTCCCCACCTCTTTACCTTGCTGTTTCTGCCCCATCCCAGCCTCTAGCCTTGCTCTTTTTCTCCCCTCTACCCCTTTGCCTGGCTAAGTCCCCTCCCTATTCCTCCCTCCTCTTTAGCTCACTTTTGACTAGCCAGGCCCCTGTGGCAGCCATTATGTGACTAGCCACATTCTCAGTGGGAGCCATTTTGTGTTGGTGCCCACAGCACTTTCCCAAATTCCCAAATGTGCCCATGGGTCCAAAAAGGTTGGGGACCCCCCTGGTGCATGTAAATAGTGTGGTACAAAACTATGTGATTTGCTGCAACCATGTCATTGGTAGTTGTATATATTTCTCAGCATGGGAATAGTTCCAGATCAGCAGGTACCACACCAGTACTGATAACATATGAAGCTGTCTTAAGAAGATGTGGAACAAATAAATGGGAGAATTGTATGGAGAGGCTCTGTCTCTCCTCCATCATTCCCCTGCAATATTATTCTGAATTCATTTCTAGACTTGTGCTAGTGCTTAAAGGGTGATATGCCTTAATGTGGTGCATAAAGCTTAATAGTATGCAGGGCCGGTGCTACCATTAGGCCAACTAGGCAGCTGCCTGGGGCGCAGGGCTAAAAGGGGCGCGAGAAACACCTTGGAAAAAAAGACAGCGCTCTCAAGTGGGAGGGGGGGCACTAAATATCTTATCTTGTCTAGGGCACCAAACTGCCTTGCACCGGTCCTGATAGTATGAGTCTTTACACCTGGGCTCTGTAAGCTCTGGCTCTATCTGGACCTGGTGTCAGGGGTCAGTGTCATGCCCCTGGCCATGGGCAAAGTGTTATAGCAGTAAGTATGTGAGGGGAGGGGGAGTGTGAGAGGAGTGTGGAATGTTGAGATGCCTGCTGATTGGCTGAGAGAGTGAGAAGGGGGGTGAAGACTGTGTTATATAAACAGTGGGCGGCGCTGTTCAGGGGGGAGTCTGGGGGTAGAGGGAAGAGAGAGAAAGAGAGAAGGAGAGAGAGGGTTTTTTTGTGAGAGGGTTGAGAAGTCTGAGGGGAGTCTGAGAGAGAGAGGGTGTTTTTTTTTCAACATTTAGAATCTATTAACATTATCTATTTCCCTACCCTTAATTGTAATTACGTAAATAAACTTATTTCATTTTTAAAACTTAAAAGGACGGAGTGGTCTGAATAAGTTACCCTGAAGGGGTTGGTGGCAGCGAAGGAGCAAAGACAGTGTGATTTTTGAAGCGCTGGCAGAGGCGCTGGGTTGGACAAGGTGCAAGGCGGAGGGAGGTCTGACAGTCAGCATGGTCAGGCAGCTGCTGAAGGCCCACAGGCTCAGATGGGCCGATCAGTGTCTGTGGTGAGCCTGCAGGTGGCAGCACTTCTTAATGGGAGATGAGTCAACGCTCAGCTCCACTCTGCACTGGCCACTCGCCCAACATCTTAGATGATCCCAAATGAAATGTCTGACCCGACATCAATGTTGCATGTTGCATTTGAGGTAATCTAACATGGTGGGTGTCCAGCATGGAACAGAGTGGAGAGCCAGCTCAGCTCCCATTCGAAAGTGTTACTGCTGCTCGCCAGGTAAACTTGTCTGGTCTCCATGGGGTGAGATGAGAGGCAACACCACCAACATGGGGATGGGATTGTCACAGACTGGCAAACACCTGTTCTATGAGTAGAAAGGAAAACAAGCAACAACAACAACAAAAACCCTCTGTGCCCACACTCATTTTGCTCTTTCCTTCCTGTGGCTTTTTCTGCTGCCATTAGGTGGCAATCTTTATTCTCTTGCTGCCTACACCAAACCAGCCTCACTCAAACTCTTAGGCCTCGGGTATTTATTTCAGGTACTGTGGGTTGGCTATAAGACATGTGGTGGGTACCCTCCCCACAAAGGGACCACCACAACAGTTAAAATAACAGTTTAAATTTTACTAAAGAAATATGACAATAGGGAAAAGTTTCAAAATCTGACTAGATAAACAGACACATACAAAAGATACAAAAATATATACGCAATAGGGTAATAAAGCAACTGGGGACAAATGCATCGAGCCAACCTAACTAGACTGTCTCCCTATTTTATCTCGCTATTTTTTCCCCTTGCCCAAGCAATATCGGTGGTCCATCTCTCTCAATAATTTCCCCAGCCAACAAACCCTGCACTTAAGAACAGAGCTACATGTGTAGTTTGGCCCTCTGCCCCTATCTTTCTAAAATTCCATAGTAGCTCTGAGCACAATCTCCTAACAATCTGCAATGAGAACAAAGTAAGACCTTTACCTCTCAAAGAGCTAAATCTTTAACAAAATATTGCAACAGAACATTCTGAATGCACTTGAGAATGATCCTTACCATCAATTTATTTATTTATTATATTTTTAAATCGCCTATCTGGCCGGCCATCCGGCCACCCTGGGCGTTATACAATAATTAAAATACAATAAAATACAATAAAACACAATTAAAACTACATTAAAACATAATTAAAACACAATTAAAAATATAAGTTTAAAAAAACAAAAAAACAAAACCTAACCAACCCCATATTCCCGCCTGAAAAGGAACCAGATGATCAGCACTCTCCTTTCCCCCCAAATTGATCAGATAGTATCGGATTAGCTGACTGGTGACTTGTAGCATTTTTTGATAGATTAATATCTACAGCGGTTCTGTTCTGTAATTTGGGAAGAAAAGGGGGGGGGGAAGGCCATTAGTCAAACCTATGGACCTCTGAATAGTGTGGTTTAGTTTAACAGTATTTGGTTACAGGAGAGGGTTATTCATCTACTTCTTTCTTGCCTTTTTTTAGTTTTATGGCTTGAATGGCTCATGCTGGACTAACAGACGGAGGCCATTTTAATTAGATGGTACCATCAGGGAAAAAATTCATTAAATGTTAATATGATGTTCAGAGGCCAACGTTCTGTGTTTTGCTAAGAAAAATGAGACAATTAACCTTCCTCTCATGACCAAATAGGGGAAAGGTGTTATCAGTGAAGAAATAAAGATGAACATACCTTTTGAAGAAGAAGAAAAATGTAGACTACAGATACCTTGATATGAAAGTCATGTATTCTGAGTTTCTAAATTGTTTAGAAGTTTTAAATTGTAAGTCTCCTGGGGACCCTTTCCGGGCTGAAATGCAACTCTGAAGTAATTTTACCCTGAAGGGGTACACAAGATAGGGTCGCCAGATCTTGGGCTGGTGACAACATTTACTTTCCCTGTCAGGAGCCTGCCTGCCTGCTTTCAAATCTACCTCTAATTTATTTATTTTTTCTAGGAGACCCAAGGCAGCTTACTTCAAATAGTAAAAGCAACTAGATAATTGGGGCTGATTACATCTCTTCCGACAGCATTGCTATAGGGTGGCCTATGGGTCCCAGATAAAATAGCGAATTTTCAAATGTTCTGCTCAGAATTCCGTGGGAAGAAGGGTGAAAAGAGGGTCTGGTATAGGGATAGCTTGAATATCTATGTTTGCATGTAGGGCTTAGTGGGGGCAGGTAGTGGGCAGCAGAGGCTTTCTTTCTTTCTTTCTTTCTTTCTTTCTTTCTTTGTCTGGGCCCCAGTGCTTCTTAACAGTAGTGGGGCTGTTGGTGGTGATTACTAGCATGTATCTACCATTCCCTCCCTCAGATGTTTCTGACCACAGGGTTGGAGGCATTATAGGAAAAAGATAACATGCACTGGCAGCCACTTTCTTTTCCCAGAGTGCCCTAGGACAACCCTGAGAAAAACAAATGGTGGCCACCAGCTGAAGGTGGCTGCAGGAATTTCCTCCCATTTCCCTTCCCCAAACTCACCAAAATGCACCTCATTTTGCCACTTATGAATGGGGGGTGGCAAAATGGAGCACCGTTTGGCTTTGCCCTAGGAGGTCCACATTCTTCGAAAGCTCCAGTTCTTACAGGGCTTTGTGGCTGTTTCCATCCTTTTAATCCCACCTCACTTGCCTGAGTGCTAGCAGTTGGCAAGATGGGTGATTGGTGTTTTTGCTCCTTACTCCCCTTCTGGCTGTGCACTTCTTACTCCTTTCCTTCCAGAACTGCAGGTTTTCACTGTCCTGGGGAAGCAAAGGAGGAGCCAGGGGTCTGTTTCTAAGCAAAGATCAAAGATTTTAACATACATGGCCTTACATGGCTTGTGAACAGGTCACTTGAAGGACTGCCTACTTCGCCATGAACATGCCTGGGGGTTAAGATCAGTCTCTGAGACCCCAGTTCAAATCCTGCTACCTTCTGTGGTGAGGTGTGTGATTACAGGAGACAGGGCCTTTTCTGGTGTGGTACCGTATCCCTCGAATTCCCTTTCCTGAGAGATGGACTTTGTGCCATTGTTCTTTTTCTTTTGGTACAAAATGAAAACCTTTCTATTTTCCCCAGGCGTTTTAAGTGCCTGAGATTTTATGCTGGCATTTTAATTTATTTTATTGCTCTGCTGTGTCTCCTTTCATTTTGATTAAATAAATAACTCTTAAAAATCAAGATTTATTTATTTTTAATTGAGATTTCATTAGTATCGCTGAAGAGTGGCCTCTAAATATTTCCAACAAATAAATAGACATTGGGAAGGAGCCAGGTATTACATCACTGAACATCAAATAAATAAGATGACGAGCAATACTTCACGCCAGACAAAAGAAGACGGTGGAATAAAGCAATAGAGGGGAAAAGGGACAATGAACAAAATTCTCCCCCATTTTGTCCCCACCCAATATTTTTTAAGCCAAACATTTGAAAATGCAAGCTTCCAGTCTGGACCTATGCCACACCATAGCAATGCTGTGTTAGAAGGGATGTAAGCCCCACAGTGCTTTACTCATCATGTCTGCTGCCTCATAAGTCTGCAACTTAAAGGCATAAGTCTGGTTCATGCACTCACCTACCCAGCAATAGCGTTAGTGTGGCGAATGTGTGAGTTCGGCATCTGTGCAATTGGCCAACAGCTGGAGTGATGGTGGAGGGGAATGACTGAGGCACATGATTAGGAATGTGGAAATCAGCAAAACATGAGCTTGTCGAAGATCTCCGAGTTCCTCCTCAAAGCTTGGTCCAGCTTGGTCCAGCTTGTGCCTGTATCAGATTGCATTGTGGGGTTTTTTTGTTTTTTGTTTTTCTTTTCACATGAGAATTACAAAGTATTCTGTTTACTTAAAAGCATGTTTGTGGAAACTTTTCAAAAAGTACTCTTTTTTTTTTTCATGTTTACTTTTCTAATGCATGCATTTTCTGAAAACATACCACCCCTGCGAATGGAATTACAAGCTTCTGTTTGGGTTTGGAAGGTGCAAACGGGGTGAATTCTGATTGTGAAGGAACTGAAATGAATTTCTCATGCATCCCTATTAATGAACCCTATATTCTGAACAAACAGTGACCCCTAGAGCATCTACATTTCATCACTCCCTGGAGTTCCTCAATAGGCAAAGTCTTGTCTTTTATTCCCCAATATACATCCAGAGGTTAGTTCTTTTCTTGAACATGATTTCTGGAATACAATGGAAACCTTGTAACTTCAAGTCTATCTCTAAGCCAGCCTTTCCCAACCTGTCCCCCCCGCAATGTTCTGGACTACAATTCCCAGCATTCTTCTTCGTGGTCTCTGTGCATCACACATATGGATTGTGCGCCTGTGTGGAGACGATTCGGGAAACTTCTAAAGTGGAGGGAAATTGGGCAGGAACCCCTCCCGCACCATCTCACTGTGCGTGTCTGTGTGGGTTCCCACCCAATCCCTCAGTTGCTCTTCAACTGCCATTGTGGCTAGATGACAGAGGGAACTTCTCTTGACTCATCCGAGCATTAGTGCTAAGGCAACCTACTATTCTCTTTATATTTTCTTTTCTTTCTAGTCTCTTTCTATCATTTTTTCTTTCTTTACATTTTAACCTTTATTTCGTGCCGTTTGTCCGGCTGCGGGGCTGTATTGAGGTGGATGCCTCTAAAGGCCCCCTTTTGTAATGGGAAGTGTGGCGCCAAGCTCCCACCGACAGATGGTCACTTCTGTTTGCTCTGCCTTGGTGAGGGGCATGTGGTGGATGCGTGCCCCCACTGCCATGCCTTTACAAGACAGGCCTGTAGGCACAGAGTGGATCATCTAAAAGCAATCCTGAGTAAACACTGTAAAAATGGAAAATGTATACACTCTCAGGATTGGCCTGAAATGAAAACTTTTTAAGTCAGCATTTACAACTGTAAATTCATGATTTTCCTTTCTCTTCAACGATGGCTTTATAGCATCAGAAATGTTCATTTTTCAGAATGAACTTTCTGGAAAATCCAAACATAGCATGAGTCAAAACTGATCTATGTTTTGCTCCTAGGTATTTCTCCAAACCAAATGTCATAACAACCCTCTCTAACTTTTGTTTTTTCAGCCTTGAGAAGAATATTTTTAAATGAAGTGGTAGAAGAGTTATAAAAGAGGAGTGGAACATCACAAAAAATAATGGTAAAGTCCAACACAAATTTTTAGTTCATTTCCTATTTTCTATTAAACCCTTTGTTCTTGATACCCCCCTTGCCCCAGCATTCAGAACATTTCTCCTAGTTCCAATGTACTTGTCCCCAGGGGAAGAATAGGACACCCCCCCCCCCCAGTATATCTGTCTCTACTAAAACTCTAAGAGGTTCCACAAACATAAAGCATTATTTGATGACTGGTCCTTCAAGAACATGTTTGTGTGTCAAACCTTGGCAAGATTTCCCAGGTGATCTGTTTGGCTTTTCAGGACAACTCAATAAACAGCTTTGTATGAGTTGCCTTTTATTTTTTGCTCATCATTCATTCTTTGTGTTCCTGTTTCTGGGTCATGGTGTCCATGATGCATTCTCTTTGGACAGCCAGAATTACTTTCAAATTAGCTTTATGGGAATAGTTGCCTCTATTTGCTATGGTTAGTCAAACAAAAAATGTAAAACTCTTACTAATATGTTTGGAAATCCAAGTTAAAAACAGTTTGAATTACTAGTCTACAGAGCACACACAACTCTTTTAAGATATAGCAGATCCTCCCTTGCAGTGAGCTTCAAGATGCTGGAACATATTATAGAATCATATATTATTCTACATAATTATTCTACAACTCTGCCTCCTTGTTGGTTCAAAAAGCAAGGTGAGTTGTAACCTATACTTTTAAAGATTCTCCAGATAAAATTTCAATTTCAATGTAGTACCACACACTCAAGTTGTCAGGAATGAACTGGGCACGAAGCTTCATTAACCAATGGAGGGAGCCACTATGGAAAAAGCACTGGATTATCTAGGCATTTGCCAAAAATGCAATGGTAGGATAATCTTAATCTCACCTAATAATCTTAAATTAAAGGGGAATATAAAGAAGAAGGTTGGTTTTCCTTGGACTGCAGGGGACCCAGCCTATTTATAAGTTTAAACCTGCACTCTGAATTGGCTGAGAAACAGATGATCTGTTTAAAACTTTCTTAAAAACACAATATATTTATCAATTTCCATTTGTAATCAATTTGAAAACATTAGAATAGGTATTACTGATGTTGCTTATCCTATGGTTGGTCATACTTCAAGCCCATGGGTTTGACTTTGTTTTTTCTTAGAACCCTGAGCTCTACCAGCTGGAGCCAAGTGTGAAATAGTGTCTCAGAAAGAGGGGCAGACATATGCTTAGAAGGAAATATCAGGGTACATCTGAGTGCATATCAGCCTAGGATTTTGGTTTCAATGCCAGAACTGAGTTCACAGTCCTTTTACACAAAAAACCCCTTTGTTGTTATCCAGCAACTTGTCTTTGTTTCAGCCTGGTGGGGTGGGGTGGGGGTAAATTTTAGGGATGTATGGGAAATTCTTTTCAGTTTGCTTCTTTTTTTTTTTTTTACTCTGTTCACACGTTCCAGACTGAACACAGACTCAGACACAATCTGTGGTCGAAGTCTGTACTTTTCTGAACTTGCAGTATGATTTGTGGACCCCCTTCAAAATGCATTCGACAGCATGCATACATTTGAAAAAATATGCATGAAAAATGCGTACTTCTGAAAAGTGTGCACAAATACGCTTTAATCAATGGGAGAAGAATGTGTACATTTCAAAGATTTGCACAATTGATGTGTACATTTGGAAAAATATGCATGAAAATACGCATGGATGGATTTTCATGTGAAAAGAGGGGGGGAAAGCTCACAATCTGATACCAATTTGAGTTGGAATGAGCTTTGCAATGGAATTCAGAGAACTTCATCGAGCTCAGCTTTTGCTGGTTCACACAACACTTGCTATTGCTAAACCACTGGAAATCAGAAATCATTGGCTTGGCCATCTACTTCAAATCTCCCAATAAACCTTCTGTCCACCTATGGTTTATCATGATTCCATTCTCCTAACTAGGTGTCCTGCCCAGCAATCCACCAGATATGAGTGTGTGTGGTTTTTTTCTTGAGGTTAGATGGCCAGGTATTCAGTATTGTCATTCATGGTATCTCTTGGTCTGCCTGGCAGGAATGGGTTATGTGTTGGTTGTGGTCATTTCTTGGGGGAGCTGGTTCAAGAAGGTAATATTGGGGGACTCCGGTTTGACACCTTGGTCTTGGTGATCCTCAGAGGTTTCTTCTCTTTCCCCCACCCACCACCTTATTATTTAACATCTTCATGGAACCGCTGGGAATATGGATGACATGCAACTCTATTTCTATTTTTCATCTAATGCCAAGGAATCTGTTGAGGTTCTAAACCAACAGATTTGCTTGGAGGTGGCAATGGGCAGAATAAGGACAAAAAGTTGAAACTTAATCCAGAGAAGACAGCTTTTGGTCAGGAGAGAGGCAGACTTTGGAACCAGAATTCAGCCTGTGTGGGATGGGATTGTACTCCCCTAGAAAAAACAGGTTCACAGTTTGGGGGTGCTCCTTGTTTGGCATTGCATCTGGATAAGCTTTCTGTGAAGCAACTTGCTTCATGAAGTGTGGGCGGCCCTCTCTCTGTCTTTGCTGGCTGGTGAAGACATTTTCATTCCAACAGGCTTTTGCCTGCTAAGTGCTGATGTTTTATTTAATGCTATGTTTTACCCATGGTCTCTGCCTTTACATTTTACTCTTTGTGTTTTTATTGAGTATACTGTTTTCTATTGTATCACATTTTTAAATTGTTTTAAGCAGGTCTGAGTAGTTCATGGGCACTAGAAGCGTGGGATAGAAATTGCCTTATAAATAAAACATAAAAAGTGGTCTCTTCAGCTGCTGCCAGTCAATAGCCTGGCTATTGCATTCTAGACCAGCTGTGGGGGTTGCTGGACACTCCTCAAAGGCAGTCCTAGAATACATTGTATTAATCCAACATAAAGGTTACTTTACCATGGTTACATGAATCCTCTTTGTGGTCTTGTCCCACACAGAACTAGAAAAGTATGAATTGGGCACCAATCCAGGAGAAGTAGCTAGATGATTCCAGGGCAGTATCATAATCCATTACAGGTCAGGGAAAGCCTGTGAAAACATATTTGTTCACACAGGATTTCACCGAGCTGTAATGGATTATGTTATTGCCCTGTTTTATTGTCATTCTTTAACTTGTAATGTTTTTAAAGCTTTTAACCAATTATTATTTTATTTTGTTCTCATCCTGTATTTTTAATGTGAATGGCTTAGGGATTTTAGTATATGAAGTGGTATAAAAGTATTATAAATAAATAGATAGATTCCTTAAAGCTGTGATCCTATATAAAACTCACCTGGCCCCATTGAACACAGTGGAACTTACTTCTGAGAAGACATGCATAGGATTGCACTGTAAGGTAACTTCCAGCCCTATATCTAAAATTGTCCATCAATGAGGATGAGGGCTAAGGCTGAGCCAAAATGGGGGTTGGGGAACATATCATTAAAACAAAATTGCCCTGTCAAACATTCCTCCTCTGTATTTGTGATAGTTCAGGGGTGCTATGAAATGGGACAAAAACATTCTGAGTGGGAATGGGAAACATTGCTCTCACAGATTTGGCTTTGTGGCATTGTCACATAGGTGGATCTGGCACTGTGGCATCATCACAACTGACTATGTGATCCCTGATTGGTTGGCTCATGTAGTCAGAAGAACTCTCTTAAAAAACAAAACAGTACCAACAAGAAAGCTGTCAAGAGGAGCAGCAAACAGGATCAAACTGGTGTGAAAAATATGAGGTTTGGGGGCAGGATCAGAGAACATTTCAGGCCTTCCTACCCTCCTTTTTTGCACTAAGAATGTTACCTTCCGAGAAAAAATGATGCAGCCCTTATGAGGGAAGACATTTTTTTGTTTTGATTTCTATAGAGACATAACTCCAGCTATATTGCTGCTAGGCAGTTTGGTTTTCTGACCCATACGATTCCTTCGAATAGCATAACTCAGCATTAATTTTGCATGACCAGCCAAAGTTAAGGCACTTTCTCAGATAGTTGGGCTTACTCATTACACTTAGGAACCTTGCTGGGCAGAGATAAGAAGAAAGCAGCACATATGCCTGTTTGCAATGAGAAAATAACTCTAGATTTTCAATAGCTGTTAGCCATGAGTCTCTAGTCATTTTGTTTAACTTGATCAGTTTGATTTTGATCAAGCACTTTCACTGCTTGAAAGTGTTCTACTTACCAAATATTTGATGAGTGATGAAAAGTTGGCTTTTGCTTAAATTCTTCAATTGTTCAGTTGAACCTCATTCAATGCACTTGAACCTAAAAGCTGCAGTGAGCTTGGAATGAGGATTTGACACTTGTTTCAACACAACAAACATGCACAAAAGGAAATTTTATTCTCCTTGCAAAATAATCTCTGAAAAGTAGATAAATCTTCCACAAGAGGGCATCTTGTTTCAGAATGAGCCTTGCCATTTTGATTCAGCAAGAGGAGAAGGCTGTAATTTGACAAGACCATCTGTTGCTGTTAAATTTTGTTGAAAAATACTTAAAATGCACTTATTCCAGCACACATGTGCATATTGGGAGGTACCAACATTTTACAGTTGAAACTTGAAACAAATTTGACCCAAAAGATGTCCTCCTCAAAATTCTTCTCTGCAAATGTTGATAGTGAATATTCCTTGAATGCTCTTACTGTGTGAATATTCAGTGAATGTTTGGTGTTCACAATATTTAATGGTGTATTGTAGCTGACATGCAGTAGCTGTCAGTAATCTGCCATAATCTGACATATTGCAGACTGCAGTCAACAGTCAAAAGTATTAATGAGCTGTCTCTTACAGCAGCAGTCAGTTTTTGACAGTAGCTGACATCTAACAGTAAATATTTGACAAGGTGTGACAGATAACATCGAGTAGCAATCCGTATATGACAGCATTTGATAGATGACATGCTAAATGTTATATCAATTTCATTCATTCATTCAACCAATCAAAAAAGGTAAATGTTGATGTCAAAAATTCAATTCAGGAATTCAAAAGGTGAATTTCAAGGTCAGATTGTGACATCAAAATCCAAATTATGAACACAATGTTGTTCTCTCATTGCAGGTGCAAGTTTCATCACTGCATACAGATAAGCAATGTAAAGGAGAAGAAAATGTCAGAGACATCTTCATGGGGTGGGTTCAGGGTTCTAGTGCTTATCTTACTTATGAGGAGGCCAAGGAGTGTGCACAAGTGTCCTGTTTTTCATTGTATAATCATCTCTCCAGCAGCTTCCTCTGCTGCCCACACTTCAATTAAAGCCCAGGGGAAGACAGCATGAGGCAATTCCTCTCATAGGGCTTTTTCAGATCAGGAAGTGAAGGCAGCCTGGGAGACTGCAGAGTGATGGAGAGATGTGTGGGTATCTTCTTTCTATTACACAGCACCCCTGGCCACCTCAGAGTGTTTAGGTAAGCTCAAAAAAATCACAAAAATAAATTATAAAACACCCTGAGAATGAAGTAGAACAATGGAAGCCTCTTTCAAGGAGGAAGAAAACTTTCAGGAAATTGGGGAACAAGGTTTTGCCACAGCACTAGCTCCACCTCTTCTCTAGAGCTAGACAGAACACTGCCCACCTCACACCTGCATTGTGGAGAATGCACAATGGAGGCCAGCCTGCCAACACAGCTGATGCTTTTCCACTTGCAGTGGCAACACACACACACGCATACACAACCTAAAAACCATTACAAAAAAAAAGAGAGAAAGAAGCTGTGCTACAACCCCTGCCAATGGTGAGCCCTACCTGTGAGAAACAGTTGGGAATTTCTCCTGTCCCTGTATATATTTGGTAAAATCGTCCTCCTAATTCCTCTGTCCACAAATAAGGTGGAGAATCTGGAGAGGCCATTTGCACACAGCTCTGCCTTGCGCTGACCAGTGTCAGTGCTTACAGGGTGTGCAGAACCAATTCATTCCTCCTATCAGAGACCTGGTTGTTTCATATGAGTCAGGATGGTTTCCCTTGCCATTTATTATTCTTCTCACAATGACGGTGTCTGGATTTTACTGTATTATCATTGGTAGTGAAGGTGAGTCTATTGAACTCTCTTTGGGTGTCTGCTCTCTTTCCCTGATGGAGCACTTCAACTTCCAGTTAGTGAGATTTTGTTCAATAAATACATAGTGAAGGAATGACACATCCTTTTTGATATGGTGCGGAGAGTTCTTTTCTTTCTTTCTCTTAAAAAAGAAATATCTATATTTTGTTATAATCTTCAATGTCAGAGTACAAATGGGATGTGTTTAAAATTTGAAAATGCCTTACTGGTCTGAGTGCAATTCCCCCTCGCCCCTCATTATTTATTGAAAGGAATAATGAAGAGCTTGACTTTACAAAAGCTTAGTCAATTCTTAAGTCAGAACTAGATGTTATTATAGCAGACACAGGGCTACTGTTGAAAACAACCGCACATCTTTTCTTTCCTCCCTTAAATGTCTAGTGACACAAAGCAGCAGCCAATGGGATATGGTGGCCTTGTGGCCTACTTTACGGAGGACTGTATTCTATTTGAAGGGTTGCGCAGTCCGAGTCCAGTTTAAAGATACAGAACCCTCAGAAAGGATTGCCAAAGGGGCCTTGAAGTTGTCCATCAACAATTTGTACCTGTCCTGGACGGCCGACTTAGCAGGCTTACCAGTCATCTGGTCACAGTCTTCCCCATAATGATGAGACATATTGTATTTCTATTTCAATTAGAGTAAATATTTCTAACTTAGCATTTATACATATAAATCAGCATATGCAACTCTTATGCAAATCTTTTGCATTTCCTCTTTATTTTGGCATTGCATGAGTGGCCTCCCTAAAGCAGGAGCAGGGAAATCCAAAGGCAATAACATCACATCATTCATTTTGTGTCACTAGACATTACAAGGGAGAGAGACAAAGAGGAGATACGGGGCTGTTGTTCTCCATGGCAGCCATAATGTCTACCATAATGTTCTAGCCTGGCTTTTTTTTCCCCAGAAGAAGAAAGAAAAAAAATGACCACATTTAAAACCAACAACATCCAATTTCTTTGCTTTCTCATTTAGTTGCTCCAACATGGCCTGCATTAGGTTCACTATGAATCACATATTGTATAACCAGCCCCAGACTCTTGATTCAGATATTATAGGCCCTGGTAATTTCATTCATGTGAAAGGACACAGGAGTGGGCCGGAGGATCACTGAGGATCAACTATGAATTCATAGTTGCACTATTCATATGACTTCCCTTCTTTTCCTTTCTAATCATTCTGGAGAGGGGAAGATGTAAGCATTCCACAGAAACCCAGTATAAGTGGGTGGGTGAGGACTTCATTGGAAGCCAGAGCAGCCCCCCCCCCACAACCAGCAAGAAGAAAATTAAAAGTCAAATTAGATTAAATATATACCTACCCAGACCTTAAGGTCATCTTCAGAGGTCCTTCTCCAGGACGACCCCCTCTTGAGGTATGACAGGTGGCTACTAGAGAGAGGGCCTTTTTAGTGGTGGTGCTCTAGATGTGTAATGCCCACTGCAAAGAGACTCACCTGGCATCCACATTATGGTCTTTTTGTCTACAGGTGAAGAACATGTTATTTTCCCTGGTGTTTTAATTTTAAGACCTTTTGATATGTGAATGTTTTGCTGCTTATCTTTTTTTGTTGTTTTTGTTTGCTTTAATTAATTTACATTACAGTTGTTTTATTCCGATTTGATTTTTCACCTGTCTTAATCGTGTCGTCATCATCATCATCATCATCATCATCATCATCATCATCATCACTACTACTACTACAATCTGGAGATTATCAATAGTAGCATACCGGTATATTTGCATCTGTGATTGACCAATGTCTGAACTGGCCCAAAATTTAGTGTGTAACTAGCAAGAGTTTGTGTACTATGGCACCCCTCCAAAATAGATGTGCATAGTGGAACATTCCTCAGCTTACGTGATCCATAAGTTGGATTGACAGTTCTTTTAGCATTAAAACTCCTTTAAACATTAGAATCATAGAAAAGTAGAGTTGGAAGGGGCCTACAAGGCCATCAAGCCCAAAACCCGTGAAATGCCATTTGAGGCAGTTGAACCTTTTAGAGTGTGGGGGGGGGGACTGTGCAAAAGTCGGGAAACCACCAAATGATTGGCTGGTAGGGGAAAGGGGTGGGACCAGACAAACGGGGCATGGCATTCTGGGGAATCCCAGAGGGCTAGATTAGGGCCCCAGGTAGGCTGGATTTGGCCCATGGGCCTGACGCTCAACATCCCTGTATACCACATTATCCCTAATACATTGTGGTCAAAGCAGTTCACAGAACACATGCAGTAACCATTATTACAATACATTACATTATACCATTAACAACTCAATTACAGTTCATCAAAACAAATCAAAAGCTTACATGAGCATAAGACAAATCCAGTATGCCAGATAACAATGTCTAGTATCAATAATATCAACATTATACTCACATTAAGCAATTCACTAAACAGTTTCCATTAAGAATCTCAACAATAGGATACCTTGCCCACATGCACCACAAATAAGGGAAATATAAAATAACCATAAGGCACTTCAGACTGCCCACCCTCAGGCAACAGAAAGAGATCCCTTCTCCTATCAGAGTCCCATGTCCTGAGCCAAGAAGGACAACCTCATCTCAAGGCCAACTCCCCTACTGGCTGTCATTAGGCAGTAGAGCACCAGGTGAGGCAAGATGGAAAAAGCCTCTCCCTGGGCAGATGTCCTCATTAAATAGTACAGTGCTGAAGACAACACAAATATCTTCACACACACCAAAAGTAGCTCTCTTTTGAAGGTTTCAGGGGCTGGGGGGTTTGGCAAGGCAGGAAAGAGCCAAGCCCTGATGGCAAACACAGAGTCTCTCTCCCAGTCCCAACTCTAGCCGGTTCAGGAACCTGGGACTGAGTAAGGATCTAGAGAGTATCATCTTAGGGAGCAGAGTTGCAAGGCTGTTGTACCAGCAACAGTAAGGTCAAAACTGACCTTCATTTCTTTCTGGGTAAAGGAGGATTATATTGAAAGCTGGTACATAACATTCTGGTAATGCGTTTCAATGGGAGTTGGGAGGGCTCAAGAAGCCAAAAGTGACGGGTAGAGATGACTCATCTTTCTTCCTCCCCACTAGAAAAGAGGTGGGGACGAATGACGTCTCTGATTGTGGCAGGAAACTAGTCTGTGCTGGAACTGGATCCGAAAAGGAGGCAGAGAGCTCTCTGCAGGAAATCCCATGGCACTATGACAGGGATCTCCAACCTTGGGTCCTCAGATGTTGCTGGACTAACAGCTCCCAGAATCCCTTGCCATTAGCCATGCTGGCTGGGTATGCTGGGAGCTGTAGGCCAGCAACATCTGGGAGCCAAGGTTGGAAGCCCTGCACTATGTTTCCCTAGATATCTGATGGGGAACAGGATTCTGTTGCAGTGCTAGTGCTGTGATCCCCCATCTTCTGCTCAGCCTGTATATATGTGTAAATAAACCTTATATCACAGAAACACTGTAACTCTCCAGTGATCTTCTTCTAAGGAAATTGAACCCTGAGTAATCACTGGAACCCCTAAAATTTTCACCATTCAGAAGTGGGTGCATATGCATAACAATACAATGATGAAAACAGTTTTCTCAAGAGCAGTCAAGCCTGAAACACCTAGATTTCAAACAATGTCTGTGCCCACTTATTCTAAGAATTGCAACAGGGAAAGAAAAGAATTGATATGAATGGTAATATTATCAGGCTGTTAAAATTAATGGGAACTTCCTTGGAAAAAAATATTTAATTTCTTCCTTGGTATAAATTATTGCAAACTCTCCTGGTGAGATACTCTTGGTAAATTATTGTAAAGAATAGCTTTAATTAATTCTTATTACATCCCTGTAGGCACAGGTTTACTGAGTTATTAGAGAACTGTTAAAGTTTACATTCATGTAGATTTATTTGCCCTTGAACATGTTTAATTAAGTTGAAGAATGACAGATTTTTCAATTCCTTATAGATGTATTGGGGAGAGAAAGATGATATTCAACAGTGGAACGTTTTTTTTCTCTTTTTTTTAAAGAAATGTAACTTTTTAATAAAGAATGATTCTGATTGAGTGTGTCCTCTTCACTCTCTATAAAACTCTACTTTTATTATTGTCAATATTTTGACTGCATTTCCATTTTGAACAGACATATGACCCACTTGGTGTAGAATTCATTGAACTCAGGTGAATGTTTAAAATGACTGCAAGTGGATATATGCTTAGCTTCTCCATGTGGGTTTCTAAAAGGTGTGTACGTACACCACAGTAGCCTCAGCCTTGGGGCAGAAAACCCTCACAAACAGGTCTGTGCATTAGCTTTCAGTTGCCACTAAAATTTCACCTAAAGTGAGATCTGAAGGAAATTACCCACACACCCCTCAGGTGAACAGATAATAATCATTCCCCCCCCATAAACATTAAAATTCCTCAGCAGCGGTTCCATGCATCCTTAGGTTTGTCTTCAGATTTTATTTAAAGTGATACTAAAAGTGAATTGGGGGGGGTGGGGGTGCTCCTCAGGTAATAATAAATAAACAAACACCTGAGAGACTTTGAGAAACACCTAAGGAGCCTTGACCAGAAAAAATTCCCAGCAGCGTTCTGTACTTTCTTAGATTGTCACCAGAATTTACATAAAATTATTTATTTATTATATTTATACCCCGCTTTTTTCCTTCAAGGAACCCAAGGCGGCTTACATAGTCCTCCTCCTCTCCATTTTATCCTCACAACAACCCTGTGTGGTAGGTTAGGCTGAGAGTCAGTGACTGGCCCAAAGTCACCCAGTGAGTTTCATGGCTGAGTGGGGACTAGAACCTGGAGGTTCTTCCTCAGGTGAAACTTCAAATGGCAGCCAAAAGCTGTCAGTAAGAATAGTCATTTTGGGATAGAATTCTTACTATATTGTACTGATGAGAGGTATGTGCATTAGTTATACAAACACAGTGCTAGATACACAAGACAGTCAGGAAACAGGTCACTAATGCTACCCCTGTTGTTTCCAGTATGAGAACAGATTCTCTCACCAATAATAATTTTAACACATTTTTTGTCTTGGACCCCAAACCTGGGCCTTGGTGTTGCCGCAATGAAGACTCTGATGAGGAAGAGATACAGGCTGCCCCACTTGTTGAGGAGGCATCTGCACCTCCTCCATGTCTTCCCAGCCTGTGGACATCGCTCATCTGCAATCCCTGGACTCTGGGTTAAAGTCCCCAACTGCAGCTCCTCATAGAAGCCAGCAGACACAGAACCAGAACAAGGGCCCTTTAAAGAGCACAATCAGCTCCTACAGGAAGGTGGGCCACGTGTAAAACAGGCTTGCCAGCCTTTGCAAAGCTTCAGCTTTTGCTTAGGCAACATTTCTCCATTATCGGGAGAGACCTGCAGTTGGCAGACCTTATTGGAAGCTTTCTGTGGTTCTGATTATGCCTGTCTGAATCTGGGTATATCTTCCCAAATGAAATGACATTTGCTGTACTGTTGGGGGGGGGGAATGGAAGCTTCCCAGCAGTGTAGTGGAGGTAGGACTTGCAGGGGTACAGCAGCAATACCACTCTTTGATTAGCAGGGACACTGACTTTATCTGCCACCCCACTCAGAATGCCCTGTTCCCTCTGAGGTTAGCTGCAATTCTCACAGTAGTTGGAGGGAAATGAGTTTTCCCAGAACAATATATTGTTCCCTGTTGAATTGCAAAGTATTTTGGGATGGCTTGGTCTTGAATGGGCAATTAGGACCCAAATAGCTGTATAAACATCAGCTCCTGGTAGAGATGAAAACTGCTAGAATTGCTTGGTTGATATGGATCAACACAGCTGCCTGCATTTTTTGGCCTCTCCTTTGGAGCATGGCTGAAAGAGCTGCCATGATGAGCACCCTGCACATCAAAATTTACACCACTGGGGCTGCCACCCCCCAAAAATGGAGGATAATATTTGGAGAATATTCAGCAAAGTAGCTTTCTTTTTCTAAGGGTGGGGGAGAAAAGGGGGGAAATCTCATCAATTTTCTCAGAAAAAATGACTTCTGAGAAATTTCAGCTCAGCTCTTGGATCCAACAATATGATGGTCATGGCCTTCATTTCCTTTTGTTGTTGTTGTTGTTGTTTGAGGTTACTAGACGCATCTGGATAGCTAGTACTGGAAAGAGATACTGGAGAAGATGGGCTTTTGGCCTTATTAAGCAGCGCAAGTCTACCACCAAATGACTATACCCCAGACTCTTAGACTATCCAGACTTTGCAATAGGGAAACTGCAGGCTGTTGGTTTATTGATAGTTTAAATATTTCAATGACTTATTCCTTGGAGTCAGGCATTCGTAGAATGCCTTTTTAAAAAGGTTCTTCATTTGTAAGCTTGTTGTTGAATAGGGATACTTGAAAACCATAACTGGCAATGTGTTCCACTCATTAGCTCCATGTCATATGTGGGCTGCATGTGTTTAGCTTCTTTAAATCCCTGCAGCTTAAATAAAAGGATATACATACCACATAGATGCAGCAGTTAGAGGCCTCACCAAGGGGAACATATCTTTCATTAGTTCTTCTAAAACATAGTATATAGCACAGGCTAACAACCCTCGTCTTAGAACTAGGACTTGCTGGAAGGAAAGAAGAAACAAACCTGGAGGAAAATCAGACATTCTTGGAGAGAAAAGTTTAATCTTGGAAGCATTGACCAAAGAGAAAGCAAGAAAAAGTTGCCCATGCAAATCAAGAGAGTTCACAACTATTTTTTTAACCTGTTAGCACATTTTCTTGCTACCAGATGTATTAAGAGGAAGAAGCTGTCACAATTACATGGCATGCAGTAGAAAACCATTCTTATTTTATGTAGATAATTGTGCAGAATGAAAAGTTTGAACCCAGACTTTTCATTCTGCATCCTATATTTTTTTAAAAAAAAAATGTTTTGGAGTCAATTTTACTTCACTGAATTTAAAACTGTTTTATGCTTACATAGTAATGGTTTTATAATTAATGTTGAACAATTGTAAATATTGGGAGTGGGGTAGTTACCTGGGTGGAACAACAGAAAAATATTGTAACCTGAGTAGAATAATATGAAAAACAAACAAAGAAAACCCCTCTCCAAAATACCAGAAATAATGATTTTTTGAAATTCAGAACTAAGATTCCAATAGGACATTTGCAGTGCAGCATGATTTTTTGGAGGAGCCAGGTTTCTGAGGAGAAAGCTTTGGTTTTGCAGATACACCCAGACCCAGGCTTTAATGCCTTGCATATACTGTATATATATACATACACACACACACACACACACACTGCTAATTATACATATACATACATATGTGTGTGTGTATCCTTTTATATATTATCCATATCTATATATCTATTCTCATTGTACTCCACTCTGCATTTTGATTGGTAATCTTCTCTATAGCTGAGCAAAATATCTCTGGGTAGGTTTTAGATATACCAGCCTTCTCCAAACTGTTGCCTGCCAGCTGTGTTGAGCTACAACTGCCATCATCCCAAGCCTGAAGACAGCAAATTGTCCACAAAAGGCAGGAAATAAAATCCCTTTTTATTTTATTTTTTTAAAACACCCCAAACTTTAAATGCTCCCCTTGTACTATGTAGCACAACCTCTACAATATATGTTTTCATGTGATTATTTTTAACTTATTTTTTATTATAAAATATTGACAAAAGAAGAGAGTGAAAAAAAGAAAGAATATGTGGCTACATAGATTTGCATATACTGTATCAGTTTCAATGCATACATATGTGTATGTGTGTATATCTATATCTACACATATCTCTATCTATCTATATGAAAATACAGCTTTCCAAGAATATACATAAACTTCAACAAAAGCAGACTAAATATCCAAATAAGTATCAGGTGGCATCTATATACCACCTGTTCAAATGTTGACAGTGTTGTAAGGTCTTCAATCCATTGCGTTATAGGAGACTCCAGTAAAAGATCATAGCACCACTTGGGGTAGTGTGAGGTTGGTGCAGCTGGTAACTAGGGGGGTGCCAACTTCGATTCTATCCAATTGTAACATTGTTGTCAGAAGGGCGCAAATAATCCATTTGCACTGACCATGCGTTAACTTCCAGGAAGTAGATAATTTAAAAAAGCATGTACATTAGTAAATATTAAGAAGTGTTCCAATACAAAATGTATCTATATAATGACCTCCTCTCCAAAAGGGGCAACCACTGGGCATTGGCAAAACATCAACTTAATAGAAGCATTAGCTGTGTTACACCTCTAACAGTTAGCTGACTTAGACAAACCCTTATTAAAGAAACATTGTGCATCCAATAGACATGAAACAAACGTTTTTGCTAAATAAGATGCACCCTGAGATCCATAGACACATCAGATACAGATGTCAAGGCAGCAATCCAATGATTAGGCAAAATAGGACAACCCAGTTCCCTATTCCATTCTGCTTAAGAGCCTGTATATCATATTTATTCATCAATATTAAGTATTTCTAGACATGTCTCATAGGTTGAATTGCCTGATCAGCCTCAGTAAGTGCTTCCAATAGCACAAGACTAGTTTCCTGCATTGAGCAGGGGGTTGGACTCGATAGCCTTGTAGGCTCCTTCCAATTCTATGAAATCTATGAAATCCAAAGAGAGATGCTGAAGCTGTAAAAGCAGCAGGGCCAAACCTAGATATTAAAGAGGTACAGTAGTGTCCCTTTAGTTAAGGTGAGTTGCAAAAAAAAAGAAAAAGAAAGGAAAGGTTCTGCCATTATAAGCCTCAAGATACTATTGTTAAAAATGTCATCTGTTTAGCGAATGACATGAATCTTGGCAACTTTGGTCTATCTAATGTGGTCTACAGTTGTGAAACATGTCCGTGATCGGATACAAATTTCCACAGGTACAGCAAGTTAAAAAGTGCTGAAACCTGACCCTTTTTTTTTTTTTTTTTTGCTTTTTACTCAAAGCTGCAGCTCGGCATATCAGAAATTTCTTACTAATTTTGGTGAAAACTACCAACTTTTTTTTATTCAGGTTTGTCAATGATGTGTCTTTCATTGGTTTGGTGAAGTTCAGAGCAGCAGATCAAAAGTTGTTCAGATTTTTCTGCCCCATGAAAGCCTATAGCAGGAAACTGCTGGCAAAGTTATGTCAGGCATGCTCAGTTTCACTCTGAGGTTAGAATGCTGCTGGTACTCCAGTTTTTGAGAGGCATTCCTGTGTTCCTGTCAGCATTCTGGTAACAGAAAACTGTCAACGGAAGTAAGAGTGAGGTAATTTTGAAGGCTGACGGAACCACTCTCACTGATCAATAGATCACTGATGAAGAAAGGGAAGAAAAGGGGGGGACCGGGGGAAGTTATGCTGGAATTCTATGCAGGCTTACTCAGAAGTAAGCTATTCTGAACATACAGGGACATATCTATTCATTTGTACACAAATGCTCAGATAATGGCATGTCTGTGTTTTCTTTTTTAGTTTTTGTGTGTGTTTTCAGAACACTGTAATAATACATTTCCTTTTTAAAACCAGAGAAATTCAATGATTAAAAAAACCCTTGCCAGTTTTAGACGAGAGTTGTATGTTGGCTCAAGCTCCACAAAGCGAGGAAATGGGAACTAAGGCTGATGCCTTAAGACGTGACCTGTGATCAGTATTGATGTCGTGTGCAATGTCACAAATCTACTTGCTTACAAGCAACAAATAGGCATGGGTCAACTCACAGGAAGATTTCTCTAGTAATACAATAAGGCTCATATGCTTCATAAGGCAATACAGGATCAGGACAACATGCAGCATCTTTGCTGGTCCCAGGCACTCCATCTTCCCCATCTGGATTCGGCCTTGAAAGACCCAGGAAAAATGTAATTATGGGGCAAAACATCATTATGGGGCACATCAGCTAAGGCATCAGCCTTAGCTTCCTATTTCCTGGCTTTGTGAAGCTTGAGCCAACATGAGATAGCCTTACATCTGGAGTTAAACTGGCAGGTTTTTGATCATTAAATATTTTCTCAATTAGTTGTCATTCGTACTTTCATCAAGCATTAAGCACTTCAAGGTTATGTGACTTTTGTGTCTATTGAGCAGGGGGTAAACCCCCCCCCCCATAACTCCCTAATCCCTGCACCTATCCTTCTGAAATTTTGCAGCTTTCTTACTTAGGGGCACTCTATAATGTATGGTATTTTCATATAAATTGCCCATTTAAAAAACACAGGATGTGTATGTAAAGGTATCCTTTAAAAAAAGAAAAAATATATTTTTTAAAAGGCTCCTGACTTGAGGGTCTCACCTTGCACAAAATCCCCCTGCAGATAGCTGTCTTTAATTAGGCAGGCTTCATTTGCACAGAAGGGGCAAGTATGCCTGCAAATTTCATCCATTTGGCAATAAATTAAAAAGTTATAGTTTCCTTTAAATAATAATGATAACAACAACAACAACAACAACAACAACAACAACAACGGCTACTTGCATAAAGCTGCCTGCACCGATTTATCTGAAAGTTGGGAAGATATCATCCATTTAGAAGGGACAACTATGCCGGGCTGTGGATTCTATCCCATTCTGTCAAAAAGCAAGAAAAAAAGTTATAGACATTTGTTGATTTCCCCCTTATACTCAAGAGGGATACATAGGAAGCTCTGGATTTTCCAAAGCGAGTTCTGATTTGGACCTGAGGTGAAGCCAGGGTCCTTCAAAACAGTCTGAGCAGAATTGCGGCCCTTTCCATAGTGGGGTCTAAGCAGAAACTTGTGTTCTGTGCACACCTCTGGTATGATTATCTATGATTTTGGGTGCAAGCCAATGGGGCTGTGTAGCCCTCCG
This sequence comes from Shinisaurus crocodilurus, assembly GCA_021292165.1. Classification (NCBI taxonomy): domain Eukaryota; kingdom Metazoa; phylum Chordata; class Lepidosauria; order Squamata; family Shinisauridae; genus Shinisaurus; species Shinisaurus crocodilurus. Next base: position 62,339 of record JAHFWL010001548.1, read on the forward strand.
TGTCCATACAGAGGATTATGGGCATTCTATACAGGTGGGAGGAGCATGAAGGTCAAAGTTGCCTCCACGCTCCTCCCATGCTGCACAGCAGCTAGATGGTCAATTTCAGCTGTCTTAACTACTGTGTTTGGTGGGGAAGGGAAGGAGGCTGAGGCGCCACCAGGATATGTCATATCTTGGTGGCACCAGTCTCCTCTCCTCCCTGCCTCCTCCCAGCCCTCTAAACCCCTTCACCAAGGTTGCTGTTGTGACCTCAGAGAAGCAGCCGGCATGGTTCTTTCCACACTGGCTGTGAAGTTGGGGGAGGAGGATCTGAGCGAGCGATTTCCCGAACACGGAACCGAGAATCCAAATGATCATATGGCTCCCTAGATACTGTCATGCAGACGCTTGAGAAACTTCCAGTTGTGCATGAAACTCTCGTGCAGCTATAAGGATAGTTTCCTAATTTGTGTCAGTGAAGAGATTGGAATAATGTGAGATTTTTGAAAAGGAACTGGATTTCTATTTGCCTACTTTTAATCTGTATGGCATAGATTGTTGATTTATTCAAAGGTGTTGTTCTGCTATTTCCAGCGTTTAAAAGAAACAGAGGTGCCACTTCTCAGTCAATATGTGCAAAGCTCCTCTTCTTTATACCTCAGAAATCCAGATTTGGTTCGCAAAATTAGTTATGCAAATCAACAGATCTACTTTGCATAACAGCCCATGTGTTATTCAGTCTGAACATAATGTCTGTTTACAACATTTATAAATAATTTGCATGGGAAAGTAAAGACTAGAGCAGAGTTATGACTGGTATAAACAGAGGACTCACTGGAAAGAGGGGACGGATGGCAGGATAGGCAGAGACAACTAGTTCTTGGACAAGCAATGAGGAGGAACTCTCAAGGGTCATCAGGAGGTAAGCAAGCAAGAAACTCTCACTAGATGCAGACCAAAAAGGTGGTATTCTATTATGAGGTTTCCAGAATAGGGATGTAATATGTGTTTCAGTTCATTTCTGACCAGAATTTAGCCCATCCATACCTCCTGGATGCAATCACAATCTGTGGTCAAAGCTTGTACATTCCCGAGCTTGTGATGATGTTCATGGAAACCAAGTGCATTAAAAATGCATACTTCAGAAAAATATGTGTGAAAAGGGTGTACTTTAAACAAAAAAAAAGTATACACAAACACACTACTCAAATGAGAGAAGATTGCTTACTTTTGAATGCACACCCAAGTACGTACTCAAGTACTTTGTAATTTTGACATGGGGGGGTGGGGAAGCTCACAATCTGATAGGATATCATAGGATCATAGAGTTGGAAGGGGCCTACAAGGCCATCGAGTCCAACCCTGCTCCATGAAGGAAACTAGAGGAGGGGGTCTCCCATCCAAGTAATAACCAGGCCTGACCCTGCTTAGCTTTCCACACTCAGACAAGCTGACCAGCTTGAGCCACAGGCCTATATATGAACATGAGTTGGATCAAACTTCAAGGTAAAATGTGGAGAACCTTAACGAAATCAAGTTTTGCTGATTTCCACCTCCCTATTTCAGATAACGAGAACTGCTATGCTGTGAGAACTCAGCATAGTAGAGGATTTACAGGGCAAGTATGGAATCAGTATCCATATATGGTGAGTGGAAAACCCTCTCCTCCCATTGGAAGCTGTGCTGTGGGTCCCCAGGGAGTCTCCAGGAGTCATGTAAGTAAGGCAAATTTTCTCTCCATTTTTTATATAAGGAGGAATTAGTGTCATGCATTCCCTATGCAGATAAGCTCCATGTCCTACCAGAGAACTACATTTGGGCCAGATCTACCCACACAGAAGAAAGAGATGGCAGAGTGTACTATGCCACCTCAGACAGCAGGTGGGGCGTAAATTTGGGGGGGGGGCAGTTTCCCACATAAACAACTTGCTGCAAGTAGAAAATTAGCATGTCAGAAAGGTAGATGCTTAGCCACACCCTTCCCAGCTTTGTTGGTGTTCTACATGCAGGGAGTTTTATTTATAACATAGTGGGGCATTCGAAAATGTGATCTCCCCCCTGTACTGTTGAAGCAGTATGGTTATTTCTACTATCTCAGGATGCTGCCAACTCGTTCTGCAGCATGTGTAGATCCTGCTTAGTGAGAATCAGCAGTTTGGCACTTTGGGGGCAGCTGGCACTGACACTCGCCGTTTAGCCCCTTGCCTTGGCAAAAGTGGCAAGGGTTTTTTGTGCTCTGCCATGGGGCTCACTAGCTGATTTCCCCATACCCGTGATGGGGTCAGTCATGCAGGTTCGGACAACATGACAGCCTTTCATAGGTACAACACACCCCTAGAATAGCCATGGATTGTTGGGTGGCTTGTTGCTCACATACAAGTCACCATGCATGGGGAAATCAGTGCAGGTTCACACAACAAACAACCCATCATGGGTAGCAACCCATGATGAGTTCGTGTTGTGTGAACACATTCTAACTCTCTCAGCTGTCATACCTTAACTGTCATTTCTCAGCTGCTGTTTTCCACCTAGCT
>JAHFWL010001549.1:0-34526 GCA_021292165.1 Shinisaurus crocodilurus
GCCAGGTATCCCCCAACTTATACCTGTGCATTTGATTAATCTTTCCTAAATGAAGAGTTTTGCACTTGTCTCTGTTAAATTTCATTCTGTTCTTTTCTACCCAGTTTTCTAACCTTCAAGATTATTTTGAATTTTGTTTCTGTCTTCTACGGTATTAGCTATCCCACCCAATTTTCTGCCATCTGACTATCTGATAAGCATTCACTCCAAATCTTCCTCCAAGTCATTAATAAAAATGTTAATGCTCAGGATTGAACCCAAGTCATTAATAAAATGCCCAGGATTGAACCCTGTGGCACCCCACTCAATACCTCCCTTCAATTTTTTAAAATTGATTTTCATTATAAAATTTCAATAAAACAAAACCATAAAGAAAAAAAAAATATTTTTAACTACATAGTTGTGAAAATATCAGTATCAATACATGCATATGAAGTGTGTGTGTGTGTGTGTATGAAAATACAGCTTTCTAAGAATTATACATAAACTTCAACAAAGGCAGACCAAATATCCATATATGACATCTATATACCACCTGTTCAAATGTTGAAAGTGTCTTTAGGTCCTCAATCTATTGCATTATAGGGGGTGAACATTTATCCTTCCAATGTTGTAATATCAGTCTTTTAGCTGTCAACAGGGCATGGAGAATCCATTTGCACTGATTGTGCATTAACTTCCAGAAAGCAGGTAGATAATTTAAGAGGACATGTACATCAGTAAATATTACACAGTGTTCCAGTACAAAGTTTATCCATATAATAATCTCCTCCCCAAAAGAGGCAACTATTAGGCATTGCCCAAATATATGGTTAAAAGAAGCATTAGCTGTGTTACACCTCCAGCAATTAGCCGACTTAGACACACACACTTATTAAAGAGACGCTGTGGTGTCCAAAAGACATGGAACAAGAGTTTTTGCTGAATAAGACATAACCTGAGATCCATAGATGCTTCAGATAGAGATGCTAAAGCGGTGATCCATTGATTAGACAAAATAGAACAGTCCAGTTCTTTATTCCATTCTTGCTTAAGACTCTGCATATCATATTTATTCAACCATAATAAGTATTTATAAATCTGGATTGTGTGTTGATATAACTGATCACCTTCAATAAGTGCTTCCAATAGCAAATGAGACTTTGAAGCTGTAAAAGTGGCAGGGCCAAACCTAGATTCTAACAAATGTTGCAACTGCAAGTACTGCCATTCAGCCATAGCAGACAAATCATATTTGACATGCAAAGCCGAAAATGACAAAAACTCATCATCAGCACCCACTAATTGATTCAAGATAAAATCAACTTATCCATCCAAGCCTGCTACAAAAAACATTTTCTTACCAATTTTTAAATCTGGATTTCCCAGTAGAGTCAATTTAGCAAGAGAAAATGGATCAAAATGTAATTGATGTGACAGTGTATGCCACACGTCTCTAACAGCCATAACTGCAGTAGGAACCCTATCTATTAAATGTTCCAAGAACCTAATGCCATCCATCTGGAGACAGGATCCAGACATAAAGATTACAAAACTGACCAAGTTGGATAATCTAATCTAAGTAGAAAAGACCAAAATTTAGTAAAGGTCAACAAATAGGCTCAATGATATGAAGCAAGACCCAGAAAGCCAAGCCCATCCTCTATAATTGGAAGTTGCATCCTTTCAAGGATATTCATGGTGGGAAGGAACCCCTCCAAAATTTCTGAAACAGAGGCATTGAGTTTTTGAAAATATTTGCCAGGTATTGACAGTGGAATCTCATGTATAACACAAACAATCCAAGGTATACTATTCATCTTGAGTGTACCTACCTACCTTAACCCACAAGCTCAAGTTTAAAGATGCCCATCTATCTATAGCCCATGAGATCTCATTAATCAACTTATTCAAATTTACCTTATCTTTTGAGATATGTCTCTGGGAATAAGTAATAAGATCTGGGCACCATTGAAATTTCCAGTTAGCTTATACACTATGAGATATATTATCTCCAATTGGCATCAATTCAGACTTTGACCAGTTAATTGTATAGCCAGACAAATCACCAAATTATTGATTAACTGCATCGAAGCTGGAACAGATGACTGTAGTTTTGAGATAAACAATAAAAGATCATCAGTGTAAAGAATAATTTTAAATTCTAAACTATCATGAGTGAAGTGTAAATACTACTATTCTGTCTAATGGTACACACCAGGGGTTCCAAACATAAATCAAATATCAATGGAGAAAGTGGACATTACTGTCATGTCTGGTACTTCTCCCAAGTGAAAAGAAAGCCAAGAAGAGCTTTCATAAGCTCATAAGGTCATTGGTCATAACCCTAGCTCTTGGGCTTGAATATTAAATTCTGATCCATTTCAAAAATTCTACAGGAAAGCCTAAGGTATTCAACATAGTGAAAATAAATTTCCAGTGAATTTTGTCAAAGGCCTTTTCAGTGTCCAAAGAAACAATGGCGGCCTGGTCTGTTCTATCAGTATTTAAAGCTATCAGATCAACAATAATCTAAGATCATTAGTCTCCTGTCTATGTTTAATAAATCTCACCTGATCTGCTCAAACCAGTGTTGTGGTAACTTGTTGCAATCTATTGGTCAAAATTGCAGTTAATATTTTAATAGCTACATTAATTAATGAAATAGGTTGATAGTGCAATAAGTGTGATCCTTGCCAGGCTTAAGAATCACTGTAATATAAGCATCATTTAACAACGAAGAAAGGGAGCTCAGTTCAAAAATATGATCATAAAGATGATGAAGTTTTGGAACTAACAGGTTGGAAAATGTTGTGTACCACTCAACTAGAGACCTGTCCAGACCAGGTGATTTCCCAGTATTCATATTCATGATTACTTTCATAATTTCCTCAATACACAACAGAGCTGAGAGAAACTGAGGAATCTAAACATGGAAGATCAACATGAGGAAAAACAAAAACAAAACCATCCATGTCCTGCTCCGATGTTTTACTACCCATACTGTACAAATCAGAATAAAACTTTTTAAATTGTGAGTTTATATTTATGGGAGATGTGTATATCATATCACTCTCATCTTTAATAGCAGAAATAACATTTTGATGTTTTTGCTGTTTAAGATGATGTGCCAGAATCTTACTGGACATTCACCATTTCCCCAACATGCCTGTTATAAACAGGTTAAGGCGAATTCCGCCTGCTGGGAAATAATTTTATTCAGCTTGTGTTTTGTGTTCTGCAACTCCTGATAAAGTTGTACAGTCGGGGAAATGGCAGACTGGGTTATAAGAGATTTCAACTTCCTATTTAGAAATATTTGTTGCATTTTTTAATTTTTTTCCTTATAGGAGGCATAGGCAATAATTTGGCCCTGTATAAAAGATTTACTAGCCTCCCATTCAGTGGTACCAGAATCAACAGTACCCTCATTAATTTTCAAATACTCAAGTATCTCAGCAGAATTCTGATTTTTTAAAAATCATCATTCCCCCCCTCATCATTAATAAGAGAAACATTAAAGAGCCAGAGATTGGGGGGCCTTGGCAAATCTGAAAATTGCAACTCCAAGCAGACTGGGACATGGTCTGAGACTACCAGCGTATTAATCTTACAAACATTAATTTTATGTAGCAAAAATGTAGAAACAAAAAAAAAAAAGTTGTCTCTCTCATCAAGATACAAAATTCTCCAAGCATCAATCAAACCAAGTTCAGCCATATGTGCCTGAAGTGTAAATCTCACCATTGTTTGCCTCTTGGGAGTTTGCCTCCTATCCACCAAAGTTTGCCTCATATGCACCAAAGGATCTAAAATCTCATTAAAGTCCCCACCCACAATCAAATAATCCTAAGTGATATCAATTTGGTAAAACGTTCGAGAAATATAACTGGAGAATCATTATTAGGCATATACACATTAACCATAGCAATTATTTATCAATATATTTTCCAACCAGAATCAAAAAGTGACCATCAACATCAATAATCGCCTGTTGACTGAAGAAGAGAGTTGCTTATGAATTAAAATAGCAACCCCTTTAAACCATGTCAAAGTATCTGTTACATAGACTGCCCTGACCCAGTCTTTTCTCAGTAAATGTTCATCTGCAGCCATCAAATGGGTTTCATATAAAAAATAATAATAATCCACATCCGTGTTACGTTCTTTAAGCTTAAAGAGAACTCTCTTCTCTTTATTTAAATTCTGCAGTCCTGACATTCCATGAAATCACATTGAACATAGAAAAAGAAAAAACTTATCGCTCGCCCCTCCACACATACAAATCTTATCAATTTTACAGAGTCAGCTACTTTTAAATGATGCAACATATAAATCATAGATATGATACATTTCAGTCCAAAAATTAAAAAAATCAAACTAATATTTATTATGCTAAAGCTTACAGAACCTCTAAAGTAAAAAAAAAGAAATTAAAAAGATTGGAAATAAAAACATAACAAAACAAATATCCCACCTAGTGCCAACATCCCCCACCAAAAGACACCCCCCCAATAGAATAAAAATGGTATGAAAAACAAAAGCAAAATAAAACAAAAACAAAAAATCAGAAAATAACTTTTTGCCTTCCAGTAAAGAGGACGAAATAATCCCTGCAACCGGTCCCTACACTGTTATTAAATACATACATTAGTCAAAAAGCAATGGGTATTTTAATCTGCTTGTAATCTCCCTCCAGTTTGATGAGGAACCATTGACAAGCACTCTTTGAGTACAGTTCTCCACTCAGCTGTGGATCCACCTAGTAGTAGTGCCATCCAACCCACACTTAACTAGCTTGCTAATCAGAATATAATGGGACACTTTGTCAAATGCGAGCAGGATACTGGCAGATGGCCACTTGACGTGGACTTTGCTTCCTATCCTGATTCTCCTCGCAGAAACTGAAGAGGGATGTTCAACATCCCAAGTCTCCCACTCAATTTTTGGTGATATCCCCAGTTCCCAATTCTCAAAGAGATGGGCTTGTTCACTCATAAATATAGATGCATGTACGAATGCATGTTAGCCGTGTATGTCTGCCTCAACACAAACCTTCCTCACCAAATCATTGGCACAAGGTCACTATGTCTGTCACTCTGCATAAGAAAATAGCAGTAATTACTACAGGAAACATACCCACATACCTAACTGTGAAAGGACATGCTGGAACACGTAAACAAATACGTATTTAGCTATATGTATTTTCTAACGTAAAATAAATGTGCAGCAGGTCAGTGGTCAGTGGTGGAGGGGAATTCTTGAACAAGACAATCTCTAATTATGTTATGGAATAGAATGAGGGATATCTGCCCATCTCTAGCTATTTGTTCCCAAACGTTAATAGTCATAAGCCCTGATGATGCAAAGAAGAAACTTCACGCAACTCACCTCCCAGCAGAAATGCTCCTTCTGCAAGTAAGGCAATACCTGTAAGATGATAATTTACATTTTGTTTCTTGCTAGAGACATGCAAACATCCCCCATCTCTCTGAGAAATGCCATGATACTTACTACTAAGATTATTTTAATGTCCTCTGAAATACTAACCAGGACCCTCCAGATTCATCTCAGATTCACCTTGAATCTCATTGTTTAGAGATGTGTAAGATTTCTACAGATGAGAAGAAACCCTTCAACTGACCTCAAAATATTGCTTAGGGCAAAGGAGGGCTTCCCACAAAGCATAGAGACCCTTGGTACTAGAAATCACTTTGGGCATAATCCAGTTAAATCTGATTGATAAACCTGGGTACTAAGTTTGTTTACTACACCTGAAGCTGTGCATGCATTATTCCTATTATCTGATGCAAGTCTATATTTTTTACCCTCTTGTTTATCACTTCTTTGACCTGGTTTCCATGGAACAATGTTATCTGGTCTACAGCCACTTCACCAGAAGAGTTTCCTTTCCACTCCAGATACAATTTGATTTTGATTTATGGTAGCCTCTCCCATTCCTAGTGATGGGGAAAATTAGCATAGTCAAGATGGATCTTTTCTCAGCATGAGCTACCTTCTTTCATACTCATACATTATCATCTTGTCTGTCATTATGGGCATTTTTTAAAAAAAATGCACAACATTTTGGAGGTACTGAAACAACTGGAAAAATGTATGTCTTGGATAGGAAAGCAACTCATTCCCATTGCATTTTAGTAGCCTTTTAATAATTGGCATATGTTAGTATCATCATAGCTGGGTCATTAGATTAGTGGACATAATGTCATAATTCTACATTAGTCTATGGAAACAGAATTGTCGCTGCTGTGTTCTCGCCACTTTTGTGGTGACTGTGCAGTTGTTTAATAAATCAGCAGTAGAATAGCTAAGATCAATAGAAGCCACAGCTTCCAAGATCTTAATGGCAATATAAAACAACATACATACTCTTATATTCATAATGGTAATGCTGAGCACAACAAAAAATTAATATTTCTTTTAGCATCAGCATTATGCTAAAAGTGGGGCAGAACACAGATGCTACAGGTGCCTTGCTCAGGAATCATCTAAATGAAGGCCTGATCTGTATGAAAAGTAGATCATGTGGTAAACCTGTTCCTGGAATGGGCAATTTCAGTCTGTAGGTAGAGAGATTACGTGATTGGATGCTCCTGCTTTCCACACATTATTTTTTTTAAATCAACAACAACAACCCCACACAGTGGTGGACATTTCATGGCAACTCTTACGGTAGCAGTGGTGTGAGGATGCTCCTTGATCTGGTAAAGTGCATGCAAGCAGTATTGTGGTGAGTGGTGAGTTAATTCTTGGATCATTTGCTTCCCAAGGGTGGCATGCAAGGGAAAGTTCTTGTTGATGTTAAGATGGCTGACTTTAGTTAGAGACTCTGGGGGCCTCTGTTGTGTTCTTATTCTAAAATAAACAGTTCGAGTTCTTTCATAAGAAGCCATGGCTCTTCTTGGAGAAACCCAGAGACCACATCTTAATGCAGGGGTGCAGAACCTCATGCCCACCATCTGGCCCACCTGAGGTCCCAATCCAGCCCTCCAGGGTTCCACAGATGGCCATGCCACCTTCCCCTGGCCCCACATACCTTTCCCCAACCACTGATTGTTTGGTGATTTCCTGGCTCTTGTGCAGTTTGTCCCCATTCTAAAAGGTTGAAATGCCTCTCCTGAGGCCTAGTTACTGGCAGAAAGAGCTTTAAGCTACAATATGCTGGTATTTTTTATATTTTTGGCCCTTTTACCTTCAACCCTGACTACCACTGGAATATGGCCCCTGAAAGCTTCTCTGAAATGGAATTCGGCCCTTGTGCTGAAGTGGTTCAGCACCTGCCTTGTCTAGTACAAGTGGGAATGAGGATGGAGTAAACATTATCCAAAAACTCGGTGGTCTGCTAGAGATGTTGGAAGGTTCAGTTATAAAACTACTACATCCCATAGCACAACAGGCTGTGTACCAGCATTATTGTTTTTTTTGGACAGAGAGCTGTGCACCCCATCTTCAGCAGGGCCCACAGTTGGTGGCCCCACAGCCAGCAGAAAAGGCCCCAATTCAGTCCTGCTATCATGAAGTCCATCCATTTCAGGTGGAGTGGAATATTTTGATGAGAAACTTTGCCCCTCCTTGTTTGGGTAAATGGATTCCATCCAAAGCGCTCTAGAAATTAGAATAAATTATATATCTAATGAAAGGGAAGAATGGATGAGACACCCGTAAGGTACTTATGATTCAGATGTTACCCTGCACTATATTGACACCACAGTCACCTCATATTAAGGTTAACTTTCCTGTTGAGTTAATTGGACCAGAATAGCAGTTCCAAGGACTACAATCAACTCTACATCACTCTGCTAGAAGTAGGCAGGCACCTCCGTGTTTGATTTGTTCATGCTGAGTCAATAAGTTGTTGGGAAGGAGTGAGGTGAGTTGTTGGGGAGGAGTGAGGTAAGGTAAGGTGCATGCAAAGAGTGCTGTGGTGAGCAGAGAGTAAATATTTGGAGGACCACTCTTGCAACACAAATATTTCATTTGTGTTGCAAGAGTGGTCTGAGAAGTGCCCTGATTCTTGTTGTTGCTGTTAAGTTGACTGATTGTAGTGATGGTGCATTTATCCTAAAATAAACTGTTTAAGTTCTTTCTTAGGAAGCAGTCTGTTCTTGGTGAAACCCAGAGGACACCTTTAAATTTCTACTACAACACATGGGATATGCAAGATCCAGGTGATAAGGAGCATTGATTAGATGTTACATTTCACATATGCAGCCAATGCTGTGCTGGAGCTTTTCAGGGCCTCCTGAATGTGGGTGCTGTAACACACTGGGTGTGTTCACACGATACGACAACCCACAGAATGGGGCACAAGCCACACAGTGTGGTTGGTTTGCCCCAGGGCCCATGATGTGCTCGACAGACAATCGGACACATCGTGGGTCCTTGCCCACCTCCTCCCCCCTTGGTCCTCCTGCGGATATCCCAGGGGACAGTATGGGAGGAGCGGGGGAAGCAGTGATTGCTTCAGCCAGCAGTTCACCCAGCTGAATTGACCTCCCTTTGCCCGCTGCCACACCGAGCCCCCAAAGGGCAGTGGAAAGCAGGGAAGCAGGGATCGTTTCAGCTGACAATGCAGCCAGCTGCAGCAATCTCCTCTCCCCACTGCTGCACTGAGTCTGAAAGGGCTCGGCGCCGCAGCAAGGGGAGGCAGCACTAATTTCAGCTGGCTATGCATAGCCAGTTGACGCCATCTCCTCTTTCCCACCACTGCTGCCAGCCATTTCAGGCTGGTGGCACTGTGGCGGGGAGAGGAAGTTGCTTCATCCAGCTATCCATAGGCAGCTGAGACAATTGCTGCCCCCCTCCCCACCACTGGGGAGCGGGGGAAGCCTCTGACAGCTACCCCAAGTGCTGCCATTCTTGCCAAGTGGCTCGCTTGTAGCTGGGCTTGACCCAAGATGGGTCGTGTCATCCAGGCTTGGCTGACACATCAAATCAATGTGGGTCAAACAACCCCAGCTATAAGCCATGGGTTGTCAGGGTGGCTTATAAGCCAAAAATAAGGCACCCTGACAAACCCATCCCGGGCTTGCATGACACAACAACCCAATGTGGCTTATAAGCTACGGTGGGTTGTCATGTTGTGCAAACCCAGTCACTGATCAGCTCTAGCTGTTTCCTTTGTCAATGAACCTGTGACAATGTGAGGAATAATCAGGACTCAGTTATATCATAATACACATGTAGCATGAATAGGTATAGAAGAGCTCCTCTTGCACAAGGCATTTGAATGGAAGCACTGCCAAAAAAATAAAAGAGGAAATGAGTGCATCACATCCAAAATGGGAAGGAAAGGTGCTGAAATTTGTTTTGGACAAAACACAGCTGCAATCTGATAGCAACTACCTGGGAATTATGCAGCAGAGGGAGGTCAAGGAATGACTCAGAACTGTGATGCCTGCCACTGAGTTGAGGCTGACAGACACATACACACACACACACACACACACACACTTTTAGCTTTTGTTGTTTTCTGTGGAGTTTTGTGTTGTTGTTGTTTTACTGCCCATTGGCAACTGGAGCACTGTGTCACTGCAGATCAACTATGTTGGGAATTATTTTAATGCCCCTGAGGCAAAGTGTTGTCTCTCATACGATATGAATACTGAGAAAGATACATCTCTTGGCAGAAAAGTATGACCTACATGCCTGCAGGCTACCTAAATTCCAACCAAGTCCCAATTTGAGACGGAGAACTGAAAAGTGAATTGACAAGCTCACCAACCAAGGACTCTTGGCTGATTGCTACCAGCACTGCATTAATCTGCATGCTCAGTCAGGGAATGGATTAGCAGAATCACCCAGGAGAAAATTTCTACTCCAGAGTTCACACAATGTAAATATTAGAGTGCCTACTCCTTTATGCACCTTCCCATCCATTAAGAAGGGAGCACATGAGTCCCTGCTCCAGGTCAAATAATTGTCAGAGGTGAGAGCTGTGGATATGCAGTTTGGGGCTAGGGATACGGAGGAATCTGATACAGGGATCTGACAAATTTTCACAATTCGGTCCCCTGGATTCTGGTTCTTCAGCCTCACGCAGGCGCTGACTCACTGTTGTGTGAATTGAGCCAACTCGTGGACTTCCATCTCTAAGATGGGCCGTGATTTGCACATTTTAAAAAAACAACTAAGGGAATCTGTGCAAATCTCACTAGCCCAATTTATGTAAATCACATGAGTTGCACAAATTTCCTTAGTGTTGATTTTGTTTTGTTTTTTAATGCAGAAATCTCGGCCCGTCTTAGAGATGGAAGTCCGCAATAAAACCCCAACTCGGCCCGCTTCCAATCACTGGATCGGAAGTGGGCAGGAAATCTGTCGAGCTCAAGGGAGCTGGATTTCCCAACTTTGGCACCTTCCTAGTTAGGGGCTTTTCTGTGGCTCCCCACTCCAGGGGACTCACCAGATCCCATCCATTCCCATTTTCCACCAGTGTGTACAAGGGATAATGGACAGGATCCAGAGAGCCCTTTGTGTGACCAAATGACACCTCTGGTTGTGCAAGGTCTGGAACAGGGGAAGCTTAAGACTTTTCTATTTTGCCCACTGAGTTAGCAGGGATATTCACCGTATATATGGAGATGCAGAACTGGCATGGTAACATTCCATGTGATCTACCCACACCATGTGATGGTTGGATTAATCCATTATTGCTTAGTGTGTGTATCTGTGTGTGTTTGTCGGGGGAGGGGAGTGATAACCACATCATAGTGGTGATGTATAAGTTGACCCATCAACTAAAAGAGGCTGTAGATATATGGGTCATTGTGTAGAAATAAACATTCTTGGACTTTACCACTTCTGTCTGCCTCTGGAAGGTTATATGACTGAATATACACATACACACAGAGAGAGGCACACACACAGGTATACATAGAAAACAAACATATCAGGAATAAGTGGAGGCTAGAACGCTTCTCTCTGACATCCAGTTTTCTCTGTCTGTCTAAAGAAGCTCTGTGTTACACTCACAATTGAAGTGGGATTGAGCCTTTCAGAGCATTATCCACAGGGCCACAGTGGTACTAATAATGTTATTTAAGGCTAGTTGTCTAAACATGCTGGAAAAAAACATAATTATTTTCCTCATTTTATTGCAAATCAATGTAATCCATTATGATTTCAATCATATTTCTTCACTGTATGTAATTCTGTGTGTGTGTGTGTGTGTGTGTGTGTGAGTGAGTGTGTGTACACATATAGAAATGATAATTATCCAAAATGTATAGTTAACAAAAGGTGCCTGGGGGTGTGCTTTCTCTGGTTGTAATTTCCTTTTTTTTGCCAAATGGGAATAAGATTTCCTAGGTCTGCATAAAATATAAATGAATTGCAATACTGCTATAAATAACAGAATTCCCAGAGGCCTCTCAACAAATTGCCTACCAAGAGCAATTCTTTGCAACCAGTAAATTAGTAATATATGCTTATCTCCTGCTATTTGTTTATTGGGTTCCTAAGGTATTTCTAAAATGTTTAGGTCAAGAACATCTGAAAGCGCCTTCGTTATTTTCACAGAGTGAGGGAAGATATTTATAGGAAAAGGCAAAACACACATGGACACTCCCCAGGATCATTGGTTACAGCACAGTACAGGCCTGCAGAACCAAGCCAACCTCAAGCCAGCTGGTTATGGCTGGTGGCCAACTAGGGGCTCAGATAATGTCTTGTTTTTCCTGGTCTGGGCTTCAAAAACCAAGGGGTTGTCAAGCATCTTCCCCCACATGACACGCACAGGCCACACAGACATAAATGCAACTTCGAATCTAGAATCCAGCACATTTCCCCCTGGCTTATCCTACCTCACGGAGGACATTTCTCTTCTTGAAGGGCTGTCAGCGGATAGTCTTCTATTTGGAGGCACCCTCTGTTTGAAGGGATGTCCAGCCTCAGTCTGGTTTAAAGAGAAAGAACCGACCGAAAGAAGAGAAGGGGCCTTGAAGTTGCCCATCACCAGTTAGTAACCTGACAGCTGACTTAGCAGGCACATGGTTCAGCCAGTCACACAGTCTCCCCTACTATGGTGAGATATATTTCTATTTAAATTATAGTAATTACTTCTAAATTTGCATCCATACATATAAATTAGCACACACACACATTTTATGCATATCTGTACCCACTTTCATCATCTTTTTTGGTGATACGTTTCCGCTTTTTTGGGGGGATATGTCTTTTTTTCTTTCCCACTCTCCCTAGGGAGGCCCAATTGTATCTATAGAACAGGTAATCGGTAATTTCCATTCTATCTGGAAAAGTTTGAATTGAGAATGTTTATTTAGAGCAGGCCTGTACAGCATGTAATGCGCCCAGCTAAGGAAATCCATTCAACCTTCCATGCTGGACCACCAGGGGTTTAATAGATTTGTTATTGTTGATATTGTTGATGTGGTTGTTTTTCTTGCCTGCCTGGGGTTGCATTCACTCAGCATGCCACACAATACATGGCCCAGTGGGCTCAGTGGATAATAAGTTGTACTGGCCTGGAATTGAAACTGAAACTGTACTGGTACATGACTTCAACAGTGATACATTAATGCAAAGCAGGAGTCTAATCTGTCACCAGAAGGCTTGGTGTTTTCCTAAAGGAAACAGTATATCTCCAGGCAAACGTGGGGAGGTGAAAGTATGCAATTTTTTTTCCCTGCACGCTCCTCAAAATTGTTAAGCAATCAGGACTTATCAAAACATTTTGCCCAAAGATGAAAATACCTTTCCCCATGAAGTTTCTAAATGCAGACTTTAAAGAAACAGTGCACAGATTACAGCGGAAAATTATTCACTGGTTATCATGCAGCACTGTCATTGGCATTCAAGGTATATGTGGCTCACGCTGGCTCGGCTCAGCTTGTCTGAGTGTGGAAAACTAAGCAGGGTCAGGCCTGGTTATTACTTGGATGGGAGACCCCTCCTCTAGTTTCCTGCATTGAGCAGGGGGTTGGACTCGATAGCCTTGTAGGCCCCTTCCAACTCCTATGATCTATGAATCTATGAATCTGCGTGAGGGGGGAAATGCTTTATGCTGAAGGTTCTTAGTATTAAAAAATCAGCCACTAGGTAATTTGGCCTCTATTCACTTTGTATGTGGTATGCTGCCTAAAATTCATCTTCGGCTTTGGTAATATGAAAACTGCTATGCTTCTCTTTACTTCTGCTCTCTCCCTCCAAAGGGACCTGTGTGTTCTGATTATGGTTAGAGAACAGACTGAATAACGACAGGGAAACATCATTATTGTTTGGGGGAGGGGTCCCAGTAGACCTGGATGCATCCTGCAATCTCTCTTGCATTGCACCCAATGAGGCGAATTCAATTATGTTTACATAACTCCTCCTACACTCTATTTTAAGAACTGCAACTGTGGGGGTAACCCCTGCCCCCATTGTCCCCCACTTTCCCTGCCCTCTTATTTTCATCAACATCTTTTCTGATGAAGAGTTCTGGAGAACTCAAAACTTGCTCATGACTTTTGCTCACAACTTTTTGTTGGTCTCAAGAAAAGGGATGACCATACTGTGGCTGTTGGATAAAATTATTTCGCAGCAAAGGATTTGCAGAACCCTGTCACCTGAGAAATTTCGCTTCTCTTATTGGAAGCGCTTTTTGCCTCTCCAAAGAAAAATTCCGTGAACGTGTCACCCAAGAAGGAGCCTCCAGATTACTCCATTGTTTTGCTTTAGGAGACTTCACTCTAGCTGAAAGATTACAGTCCTGCACAATTTATGACACACCAAACCAAACATAGCCCAGGAGCCTACCTCTATAAGCCACCTGTTTGTCTTGATCTGGGAAATCAAGATCAAGGGGCTGGGGCTGGGAAAGGTGGCAATACATGGCTGGTAGGATTCAGTGGGTACCAAATTGTCCAAGCCCAGGGCTTTTTTTCTGATGGAAC
This sequence comes from Shinisaurus crocodilurus, assembly GCA_021292165.1. Lineage (NCBI taxonomy): Eukaryota > Metazoa > Chordata > Lepidosauria > Squamata > Shinisauridae > Shinisaurus > Shinisaurus crocodilurus. The sequence goes on from JAHFWL010001549.1 coordinate 13,896, forward strand.
TCACCGGAGCTGAGTTCCAGCACCTTTTCTTCTATTAATTGCATTACAATTTAATCGCCATCTACTCCCGAGGAAATGTAATCCAAGAGTTCTGGTACCTTTTTCTCCAGAAAAAAAGCACTGTCCAAGCCTAACCTCCACCACCAGCAACATGTTTCATTTATGTAATACTTCTTGAGTCTTCAACACACTCAAGTATTATTTCAATTGTCCTTAGTTTATTTATTTAGATTACTGCATTAATTATATCCTGCTTCTCTTCCATCATGAAGCCTAAGGCATCAGTCAGTGTACATCAGATCCCCAGGCCATATGGTCTCCCATCCAGGCACTGAACAGACCCAAACCTGCTTAGCTTCAGCAAGGTGGTAGTATCATGTACCTTCAGACCATACCTTCAAATAAATCCTCTAGATAGGTCAACATTATTAGCTCCATATTACAAAAGGAGAGATAAGGCTGAGAGAGAGAAATCACTATTTTAATAAATCAGAGTTTGCCTACTGCTACTTACTGAGCTTATGGCTAAGATAGATTTAAACTAGGGTCCTGGGTCACATCTTACACCCTTAACCACTGCACTTAACCAGCTACACAATAGTCATAAGAATATACTTATACAAGTATGTGCATAACTATAAGTATCTATATGTACTGGGGGTGGGGAGTGAACTGCACAGGGGGGAACTGTAGGCAGGAGGGTTGATAACTCAGGGTTCTATGGAGTATCATTGATATTACATCTATTTTTATGTTTATTTACTAAACTTACATACCACCCTTCAACAGAAATTATCAGGACAGTTTACAATAAATGATACATAAAAGTGAATCATTAACACCCCCCGCCCGCCCCCCCAAACCCACACACCAATGTAGCTGCTGGGTGATCCTCCCAGAGACAGGGTGCCACCACTAAGAAGGCCCTCTCTTATTTCCACCTTCCTCTCTTACAGGTGTTGGAGAATGCCCTGCTTTTAATTTTGCATGAACAGAAGAATGCTCTGATATTAAAGTGACTGGAGCAGCTCTTGCCTGCATGGTGCAGATACTACCAAAAATTGACTATTAAAATAGTGGTTTCCAAAGTGCATGTTCATGCTCATTAGGGAACAGTGAGAGGGACTGATTGAAGTGTCCCTTGAAAAATTAAGCCACACTTTGTTAGATAAATCCACCATTCTGTCCCCATAGGAGCAGGGATGACCCTGCATAGCACTGACCCCCTCTCTCTCCCAATATACAGGCAGTGTCCTCATCCCAAGGAGGGACACACTAGGGGTCTCTGATGCAGCTTGCACTGGAGACACTAGGGAATATCAGAAGCAACACTATTACCCAGAAATCACATTCCCTGACTCTTTAGCCAAACAGGAGATGCAATATTACCATTATGATTTTAATGGTGATTATGTGTTGTATTGTGTTTATCTAGGTTGTTAGCCACCCTGAGCTCTTTGTGAGGAAGGACAGGATATAATATTAACTGGGCTACCCTGCACTGCAGTTTCAAGGAAAATGCCTCTCGGCCCTCTCCATTCTTATGGGAAAATATAAGGGATCGGTAAGAAATTTGTTTGGTTCACATATTAACATGAACCAACCCAATTCACACTTCCTGAACTAATACATAAACCAGAACATACAATTATCCTTCAGTTTTCACACTTCTCCAAATTTTTCAATGGAGTTCTCCCTTAAAAAAAAAAAAAAAAGGGTACAAAAATGGATACATTAGAGAAAGATACACAAACATTGCATAAGTTAGGACAAATGCATGCAAAAATATGTGACTTTTTGTATACATTTGCATATGTATTTCTCATAATGCATTAGGAGAAATAACTACAAAAATGTGTATATTGGGAGAAATGCATACGAAAATGTGCACAGATTTGCATGCAGATTTTTTTAATGAAACATTTGCAAACTCGTGGAAATGGGATAGAATGAACTTGTTCTTCAAAATATTCAAAAGTCATAGAAACAAAAACAGGCAGATTCATCCAACCCTTGGAATCCATATGTATCTTTCTGGGGGCAGGAGAAGTGCTCCTCTAACCTTAACTCAGAAAAAGGCTGTGCCACAGTCACCAAAGTTTGGGGCAAACATCGTTGCTTGCCGTATTCAGATCCTTTTTTTGACCAGCGTTTCTTGCAGTAATAAATCATTTTGAAAAACCCATCTCAGGATACAATCATAACAAGGTCCAAGGAGATCTTGAAAATATGAAACTTCATCTTAGAAACAAAACATTCAATTAAAAACTATCCTATGCCAATCCTATGCAAGTTAACTCAAAAGTAAACCCCCCTGAATTTAGTGGGGTCACTTCCAAGTATTCATGGGATCACAACCTTTATTACAAAATGATATGAAAACAAATGTTACCAAATCACTTTCTACAGTTTGGGGAGTAGAAAGATGTAGCTGGGAAATGGATGATGTTGTGATTCTGTCAGGAATATCTAGGAAGATAGAGATGGTGATTTATTTTGACATATGTCAGTACCATAAAAATCCTCAAGAAAGGGAGACACTTATCATTCATGAAATGTCAAATTGCCCAAGGCAGTTTTGGGAACGAAATTGCTCACATGGAATAAGAATGAGTGTTTACTTATGGAAGAATGCAACTCAAAATGTTTTCAAGTTCTCAGCACACACAAAAAAGTAATATTGGTTGCAAGTGCAACAATATACATAACCTCATGCAATATCTGATTCAAACAAGGGTTAAAAAAATAAAAATCCAGACAATGACATGTGTATATTTGATGAATTTAAACATCTCATCTGTACTTTTGTATGATGAACAAAGCCATAGAATCACTGAAGATACAAACTAATGTTTCTTCTCCAAAATAACCAACAGTCCAGCCCAATTAATCAAAACAGTACAAAATCATTCTGCCACCATCGCTAAAGTAGGATCCCATGCAGCCAAATAGGACTGGCCCCATTGTATTTCCACTACTTGCTTATGGCATGATCTATCGCTGCTGCTATGTTGGAGACACCTCAACACACCACCCTGCCATTAAGGATCAGTGAAGTCTTTACTGCAGGGTTGTTGAACCTCTTTCAGCCCAAGGGCCAAATTCCATTCTGGAGAAGCAGTCAAGGGCTACATTCCAGTGGTGGGTGGGACCAATAATATATACAGTCATATGAAAAAGAAAGTACACCCTTCTCGAGTTCCATGATTCCATGTATCAGGATGACAGAAGAAAAATCATTGGGCCCGTAGCAGGTCTCAAAATTAGGTAAAGACAACCTCAGATGAACAACAACACATGACAGAGTACACCGCGTGGCATTATTTATTGTAAAGACATACAGCATATTTTAGTTTAAAGCTCTCACTGCCAGTACGAGCCGGGCCGAAAGCAGACGCACACCGAGACATTCGGTGGACTTCCAGGTTCCCAGCAGGCCATTTTTTACTTAGAAAATGCTGTGAGATATGTTAAAAATGGCCTCAATTTGTGCAAATTACACAAATGGCATCTGCTTTTGGTGTATCTTACAGCATTTTCTACATAAAAAGCAGCCCACCGGGAACCCAGAAGTTGCTTCCCCAGCTCTACTCAGGAGAATGCAAGTCAATCTGGGGAAGGAGGTAAGCGGGGTGGAGTTCAGGGGGTCAAGCCTACCCAGTTTGCTAGATATCCACCTCCATCCCCACCCCCGAATGAACTCCTCACACATTCCTACATGGCACCATCCAAATTAGGGTTGGCATCTCTTTTTTTCTGACAGGCTCCTCACCTGTAACAGTTCTATGACAAGCAGGTACATCATGGTCCTCTCCATGCCTGGAATAGCTGTACCTGTTGAATCTGGCTGATGCAGATGGGTGAGAATTTCATTTCAGTTTGTTTGTTTTTAATTTGAATTTACCAAAATTCACAAATTTCTTCATATTCAGGCGAGAAAGAATGTGGGACTTGAAAAATTCTAATGCAGCAGAAAATGAAACTGACATATTTGCCCATCCCTACGTCTTGGTAGGTGTCACAAAGAGGAATATAAAGGTTTACATGATGGAGGTTACTGATCACCCTGTTATCATTTCAAGGGAACGTGTAGATGCTATTTGTTGATCTTTGTTTCACCCCAGACAATGAATGCACAATACTGAGACGATCCTAAGGCTTGTCCTGCCTTATATTCTAAACCAACCTTGGGTCCTCAGATGTTGCTGGACTACAGCTCCCAGAATCCCTTGCCATTAGCCATGCTGGCTGGGTATGCTGGGAGCTGTAGGCCAGCAACATATGGGGACCCAAGTTTGGAGAGCCCTGTTCTAACAGTGGTGTAGTGCTAAATTTTGAAGTGCCTGTTATTAGTGCTATGCCAAAAATGTCTTCTATATTTTTTCAATGATTCTCATTCAATTTGAGAGAAAATAAATTACTTTCAGAAAGGAATTCAAAGGAGAACACAATTTGGAGAAATTATCATGGCTTGGATCCGGGTATCTTGTGTTTACCTTATTTATGAGGAGGATGAGAAGGACTGTCCTGCCTTTCATTGTATAAACATCTCTCCAGCAGCCTGTAGCTACCTCGTCTTCCTGTACTTCATCCCAGGGAAAGACATCATGGGGTAATTACTCCCATGAGGAAATCTCCAGTCAGGAAGTGCATGCAGCCTGGAGGCTGCAGCGCAATTGAGTGATGTGTAATAGAAAGAAAAAAGCACCCTCAGATTTTTAAAAATTTATTTAAAATAATTTTAGGCCATTTTTAAGGGCAGAACCTTGGGTAAGCTCAAAAACACCACCAAAATAAATTCTCTCTCTCTCTCTATATATATATATATATGTGTGTGTGTGTGTGTGTGTGTGTGTGTGTGTGTGTGAAAGCCCTGATTCACTGATTCATCAATTTATCTCCAATTTCCTGTTAAGCTAGAAAGGTGGAATTTGGCATGGTTGTTGCTTCTGGATCACTAATAAAAACTACATTGTGAAACTTTCTTTAAATGACCTTTAAGGGGGTGAAACGTGGGGTTTGAAGTACTCAAGAGTATCTTAATGATTTCTCCCATTCCCATTAAATCTGAAGGTGGCATAAGGGTTAGTAACCCAAATAACTTGGTGATATTAGCGCCAGAGGGTAAAACTTCGAATGTAGCATACCAAGAAGCACTAGCCACGTAGCTACGCAATTCATTAAATCTTAGATGTAACACCATGAACAGGGTAGAAAGTAATCAGTTTTTTAATCTTTTTGAAGAATGGGTCCTTCAGCTAGTAAATAACAAAACACCCTGAGAATGTGGCAGAAAAATGGAAGCCTCTTTCATAGGGGAAGAAAACTTTCAGGAAATTGGAGGGCAGATTTTGGCAGAGCACTAGATCTATCTCTTCCCTGGAACTAGAAAAACACTGCCTCCTTCCCACCACCTTCACTGTGTCGGACACAAAATGGGGAACCCCAAGTAGATCTTGCTGACTTGCCCCCTGCTTCCTCCAGCTTCCCATGATCCATGGTAGCCCCTCCAGCCTTCTGAAAATGCTACACAAATCATCAGGTAAACCTGCTGAATGAAGTGAGCTGTGGTGTGTTGGGGGAAGGGATTCCAAAAAATCAGACAGAAAGATTTTCCACAAGTGGATCCCTTCCTCTTGTAGAAGGCTGATCCTGGATCCAGCCCAAGAACTTCACTGCTCCTGCTGTTACCCACAAGTTGGTGACAGCTATTGATTTTCTGGGTATTATGCAGTGATTCAGTCCCAGTAGTAAACTGGAGCAGCTTGTTGCCCATCTAATTGGCTTTCCAAATGACTCCCTGGGTGCCAGGGTAATAGACTTTCCAGAGAAGCCCAGAGATTTCACAATAGGCCATTAGAGAAGGGGGAGACTTTATAGAGTTGATGGAGTAGTGTGGGGAGAAAGCATAGAACCGGGCCTGTCCTCGATTTCCTATCCGCTGCCTTCTGAGTCCAGATTTGCATTGTTCTCTTCAAGAACGAAAAAAGCTTTCAAAGGAGAAAGGAGGAGGACAGTAAAAGGAACAAAAATGCATTATGGCAGGGAGCACACTGCTTTGGTATTTTAAGAGGCCAGCCTGCAGGTCCTATTACAATGAAACAACTGAAGCTCAATTCCCAGTGACACTTTTTTAGGTCAGATATTCCAGTCACGGAAATTAGGACATGATATGCATACCACAAAGTGTCAGGTAGGATGACTGGCTTTCTAAATGATTTCCCCTGGAGGGGAGCAAAACAACAGCCAGAAAAAAACAAAACAAAGCAGCCGAACACTTCCTACTGTCGACTACACATGGTCTACTACAGGGCGGTATTGGTGGCACTGAATCAAAAGGCATTTCTACACAAAGGCTATCTGGGCCGGAAAAAGATGCACTCATTACAGAAACACAAGCCAAAAATGCTTTGCAAAATTTGGAGTTCTGGTATCCTCTGTTTGCCTCGGTACATGCTTAAGTAGTTGTGGGCAAATCTCACCGTAATCCTACCACAATCTCTGGAACTAAGCGCTACAAGAGACACGAGGCTGCTGCCTACAATGGCAGCTTCATGTTGAGTTCCCCCAACCCCTCTGTAATGTGTATCACTGCTTATCCCATGTCCTGACATCATTGCATGGTGTATTTCACTGCCACTGGTTCACATCATTGCCAGTTGCAGGCAGAGAAGATGTACAGTGTAATGCACATGTCCTTGTTCCCTGCCCTTGTCAGGAGACAGAGACAAGTTACGTTGTACTGGACATTACAGATAGTGGGCAAGGGATGGAGTTCAACAAAGGACAGCCACACTCAGTGCCTTTTGTGATGTTTAGTTCCACCCCAAATATTTATCTTTACTATTTTAAGAATCATATAGCACAAGAGGGGTGGGCAGATCTGTCAATTTCAGTTTCTTCCATTTTTCATTTTTCCAATTAGGGATGTGTGAATCAGCAAACTCAAGCTTGCCAAAGTTCTCCAAATTTCATCTCGAAGCACGTTCCAACTTGAGTCCAATCAGATTGTGAGCTTTGTTGTTTTTCTTTTGGCATGAAAATCTGTGCATATTTCCATGAGTTTTTTCCAAATGTATGCATCAATTGTGCACTTTTCTGAGATGTATGCATTCTTCTCCCATGATTAAAGCGTATTTGTGCACATTTTTGAAATGTACGCATGCTGTCAAACACTTCTCTCTTTTTTTTTGGCCTGGGAATTACATTGTGAACTTGGAAATATATGGACTTCAACCACAGATTGCATCCGAGTCCATGTTCAGTCTGAAGGTGAGAACTGGGTAAAAATTAAAATCCTGATTAAAAAATGAACTGAAATGAATTCTCAAACATTCCTATCTTAAGTTCAGTTCATCTTGGACTTTGGGAAGTTCATCAGTCTTAAGTTCAGGTTGTCCAAACTTTGAGAATTGTTTCCTTGTAAAAGTTCACATGAAAAAGCTATAAGCATTCCCCCCCCATTTCTCCAATGCATGCATTGCCTAGTATACACATCTTTGTGACTGCAAGCAATTCTTCTAATATAAAGTATTTTAACAGTATTTCCCCAAATATATCCATTTTTGGATGCATTTTTTTAAAAAACTGAAGAACTGCATTGCAAAATTTGGAGAAGTGCAAATTTACAAACAATAACTGAGTTTCAGTTCACATAATGGTCTGACAAGGTGTGAAATTAGATAATCTATGTTAAAATGCAAACTAAACTGTGGAGAAAAGCCAACCTAAGCCCCCTGCCTGACACACACACACTCACCAAGGAGGGGGGAAGGAGACCCGGGGGGGGGGGAGACAGCCAGTCTCCACAGATGCAAAAGGGGACAAACAACATCTGCATAGAATCACCCCAGGGGGGAAGGCAGGAAGCATCCCCAGGTTTGTCAATGCTCTCGCCATGTCAGCCCCGTCTACATAAGACTTGAATACCTCTCCAAGAGCAGACACTTCGGCACCCCTAAGAAATGGCCACTCAACACCATAGGATGGGACCATTAAGCAAGTGGCTTCAAAGGGACCCCACCCCACGGGGGAGGGTGTCACCCCACCTGACCCAAAAGGCCACCCCTCAGGGAGGGTGTCAACCCACTGATCATGGAGGGAGGGGCTACCTGAAACACCAAGGTATAAAACACCTGCGCAAGGGAACTTGGTTGTTGGACCTGATCAACAATCTTGCCCCATTCCTGGGGTAAGAGAACGAAGGATCGGCAACCCCGGGTAGCCACACCCGGCACACTCCAGCTAGCTGAAATCATGGTCGCTTGGGTTGACCGGACCCCCGGGAAACCAAGCTGAAATCACTCACAGCCGCTTGGGTAGACCGGGCCTCCGCCGGGAACCCAGCTAGCCGCTTGGGTAGACCGGACCTCCGCCGGGAACCCAGCTAGCCGCTTGGGTAGACCGGGCCTCGCCGGGAACCCAGCTAGCCGCTGGGTAGACCGGGCCCTCCGCCGGGAACCCAGCTAGCCGCTTGGGTAGACGGGCCTCCACCGGGAACCCAGCTAGCAGCGTGCGGTTGACCGGGCCTCTGCCGGGACCCGAGCTGAACTAACTAGCTGAGAGCCCTGAAATCACAGTGTCCTTAAGACTTCTTGCTTCTACTTTGTACCGTACTGATAAGCTGTATTGCTGGCGTGTGTCTGGGTTTGTGAAGGTAATGTTGTAAATAAAACTGTTTTCTAAAAGATACTTCTGTGGCTATAAGTTATCCCTTTGTTCTGGGCTAAGGGTGATAGTCGCTGGGGATCTCAGAGAAGGCCGCCCCAGGACTCGCTACCCCCTTAGCATTGAACCCCGCAGAAGACCCGGTTGTCGGTCTTCCACTTAAACTAATTCCCTCCCCCATCCCTAAAAAGTAACATGTGCACACAGCCCTGGGGATCAGTGTAGCCCACCGGATTCATTTACACATGGTGAAAAAACTTTCTACAGTGTATTGGCCCTCCTGGCCTGCCATTCCAGGAAGTGCTGGAGTCAGCTTTTAGGCCAGTGTTCTCAACCTTGGGTCCCCAGATGTTTTTGGCCTACAACTCCCAGCATTCAACTCCCATACAACTCCCAGTGTTCTCCAACCTTGGGTCCCCAGATGTTTTTGGCCTACAACTCCCAGCATGCCCCAGCCAGCATAGCTGGCTGGGGCATGCTGAGAGTTGTAGGCCAAAAACATCTGGGGACCCAAGGTTGGAGAACACTGTTTTAGGCACTGCGTTTCCCGCTTCCGTTCCAATGTTGCCAGCAGCCAGTCCCTTGCATGGATCATTTCTATAAGCCTCCTACTTGGTTATGCACTAAACATTCCTAGTTGGTTATAGGATTCATAGGATTCATAGAGTTGGAAGGGGCCTACAAGGCCATCGAGTCCAACCCCCTGCTCAATGCAGGAAACTAGTGGAGGGGTCTCCCATCCAAGTAATAACCAGGCCTGACCCTGCTTAGCTTTCCACACTCAGACAAGGCTGAGCCAGCGTGAGCCACAGGCCTGTTATATACATAAATACAGGTTATATTTATGCCCCTTGCCCCTATGCCCCTCTTTATTAAATACTGGAACTTACCAAACTTCAGTGTTTTTGTAGGTGGGCTGGGAAGGGACTGAGGAATATGGAGGAAATATTTTGGACAGAGGTATGGAAGGTACTCTCCCTAAAATGAGAGTACGTAGACAAGTAGCTTTATATGTGACCATTAGGGAATATACATTTAGTTGTTGTGAGTTCTTTGGGACAGGGATCTATCTTTTCCATCTCTCTCTTTCTCTTTGTTCTTTACCTTGAGCCCTGGAGATAGAGTGAGATATAATTCCAAGCAATAAGAATAGTAGATGCATAACTGATCATATAAGACCAGGGCTAACATCCGGAGCCCCTGGGATTACTTTTGAACATGGGGTCAATTAATTTTAAACATGAAAAAACGCATTCCCATTTGTTCTTTTTATAGGATCACACATTTACCTGATAATGCAATCCCTTAATGCAGAGCAATGGCTTAAGAGAGATCAGCAAGACAAATGACATTATGCTAGATAACACCTGCCGTTCAACACACTACTAAGTAATACTTAATATTTTCACTTACATGAGAAGCTTCATAATTTATCATCCACAACATAAGCAAGTTCAATTTAATGTTGGTTATAGTGGGAGGCACTCAACTGAATCATTCATGTATAAATGTCATTATGAGTCTTATTATGGTGTTTAGTATATAAACTAGTCTGCAATTCACTTCATCTGTAAAATGCCTACCCATCAGATGCACACATCTTTCTTTTAGGAAATACCGGTATATTTGTGTGGCTACCTCATGTGGCCAATTCTGATGTCTCCAAAAACAGAATAGAAACAATGAGATTTGGGGATAGCCTCTATGTGCAGGGTGGTGGACACTACTTATCCACTATTATGGTTTTTTTGTAGGGATGTGCAACTCCAAGCCACCCCGCCCTAGCCTAAGACATATTTTTCTAGCCTTATCACAGTTCTTGGTTTCCCTCAAATTCCTTGGAAGTTTCTCCTGAGAGATCCCCAGATTTTCTTAAAAATCTGCTGATGCATTTTAACATTCTTTTCCCATATCTATACTGGTTTCTCCTATATTCTTTTCATATACACATATTTTTGCCCTCTTACGGAAAGGACACTCAAGTATGATTTGGGAGCAATATTGGAAACACAAGCAGCTTGCCATGGTCCCCCCTTTCACTTTAATTCTGGGGACAGATCTGTGCTGCATACACATAGCTATCCTGGGCATTGGCATCATTGCTAATACTTAAGATCCATGTGATTACTGAAGCTGCTGAGGATGTGCTGATATAAGCTCAAAAAGCATATTTGACAGACCTAAACAAAGTACTGAAACATACTCACCTTGTATGTGAAATTTGTTTCATTTTTCACCAGAATTTACACAGTTTGCACCTCCTGGAATGGAATGCGGACATGAATGCCATCTGCAGTTGAGGTTCATGCATTTCTGAGTTTGCAATGTGATTCATGAAACAAAACACACACACACACACACACACACACACACACAAATGCATTTGAAAAATGTATACATTTGAGAAATGTGCATGAAAAATTCGCACTTTTGAAAAATGTGCACAAACATGCTTTAATCAATAGGAAGAAAATGTGCATATTTCCAAAATGTGCACAATTGATGGGTACATTTGGAAAAATGTGCACGAAATGCGCATAAATGTTCCTGCAAAAAGCAAAACAACAACAACACCCCCAGTTCGCAATCTGATAAGGACATGAGTCAGAAAAAGCTTCAAGGTAGAATCTGGAGAACCTCAGTGAGCTCAGGTTTTGCTGATTAGCATACCACTAACCTTGCTGAATATGTTCATTCTTTTGAAGCTAATTAATTATATTTTGTTTCCCTGACTGCTGCTTTGTTCTCCATGTCATTTTCCTGCTTTGCTAACATCATCCTCATCTTCATTGTGATTTTATCTGATTGGCTCTGGCATCTCACACGATTCTGTTCACAAGGGGTTAGATCCAGAGTTAGTCACACTTGGAGTAGACCCATTGATTCAGGCTTCTCTGAAAGCAGTTCCTGTGTAGCTTTGTATTTACAAACTGGCTTCATCTATCATTACATAAAATCAAAATGACATATAGTCATTACATGTCTTTAAGATTGATGCAATACTTGATCTGTCATTAAGGGTATTTCAATCTAGTTGTTTTGATTTGGTTGTTGCAAAATTTGTCAGCTCATCACTCATTTTAATCTACCTTTTCCAAAATTATAAAAAATATAACTGCAATTTCATGCCAGTTTGTGTTCTAGGAACTCATTCTGAAACCTGCTTAAGTTGGTTTTCAATTCTGTTAACTCATATTTTGTTTAGATTTTTTTTAAGGCATATTTTTTTATAACCTGCTATTTATTAGTCCCGTTACATGAAGTTCCCACACAGAGGGCATGACTGAGCCAAAGTGAAACATTTCTAAATCCAGAGGTAAACTGATATTACGGGCAAAGGGGTGGTGCCCCCCTGCTTCTCCCACTCTTCCCAGACCCTCCCAGCCATCAAGCAAACAGTGTAGATGTCACCGGAGTTACCCCCTCCTCTTCCCCTGTTGCAAGCCGAGTCTTCCATTGCTGCCTGTGAGGCTACTGCGCATGTGTTGTGGCTGCACATGCTCAGAACATTCCCCCAGCTCAGCAGAGCAATTCAGAAGGGGCAGGAAAGGCAGGACATTTGTAAGGCATGCTCTCCCTGCTTCTCAGATATGGACATGTTTGGGTCTCCTTCACAGAACCCAGTGTCTACTTTTGTGAATTGGGTAATCTACTAACATACAGATAGCCAATTGTCTTTTTTTAAAAAAATAAATTGAAAAGAAATCCAATGTTCTGCCTGAGCAGACCACCAGCAGTGTTGACCCAATGCCTGCCTTGTGACTAGTCTTACTTAACTGGTTGTGCCTCAAAGAGTGGGGTGAGTTTATAAGAGAGTGGGGGCAGGTGTGTGCGAAAGTGGGGTGAGTGTGTGAGATTGAGGGGTGAGAGAGTGTTAGATTTCTAGTACTACTTCGGCTCCCCACCACCAGCAGACTGTGAGTCCCCCAAATGCAGAGACTACTTGAGAGAATCTGTAAGAATTAGAGAATGTTTCTTTCCCAAATTATATTAAAATACAAAGGACAGAAATTAAAAGAAACCAGAGAACTCACCCTGAATGGGGGCCCCAGTCTAGTGATAAATGAGGCCTAAAATATGTAAAGAACTCAATGCCCGGGTCATAAGGATGGCATGAGATTAGTAGATGATAAATTATGCTTAGATAGGGATGACATTGAATAAGTAGGTAACAGATAAATGAAGAATCCTCCCTTTCTGGAAACACAGACCAGGCATAAAAATGTGTCAAAAGAAGAGGTGTCTGCTGATGGGAGAGTAAGAGGTCAAAGTTAAAATGAAGTTAAGGAATGTGTGGAAGAGCCAATAGGAAATTAGAGTAAGGGGATACAACACAACAAGAGGAGGGTCTATAAACAGGGGCGGGGAATAATGTATTCGGTTTAGGCGGTCGGGATAGGCTGTGAACCTCAAAGTACCCAGCCAATGGGGGAATGAGGGAGGAACCCTGCGGCCGGGCATAGGGAATAAAACACGCTGCTTGAATGTTAAGGTGTGCCTACCTGCATAGCGCACCCACTCTTGCAAGACTGTATTCAATAAAAAGTGCTTTGCTTTCACCAATTTTCTTGTCCAGAGAACTCTTTCTTTTTACAGGACTTGAACAAAGTCACTTCTAACAAATTGGGGGCTCGTCCGGGATCCTGCCATCACAGTTGCTGGCTGCCATTGCCAACCAACGGGAAGACGCGTCCTACTGAGTTCAGTAGTCTCCTTGGTGCCAAGGGTGGTCAGTGACGGACTGGCCAAGAAAACCCGAGATGCTGGACTGGTGAAAGGCACTTAGGAGAAACCGGTTGGGTAGGCACGAGATCGGTCAACCAGGCAACTCTGTGCACAGACCAAGGTAAGAAAAATTGGGCTATTTATGTTACCTTGGTGGTTGGGATAAGGGCAGGAAAATTTTCCCTTAAAGTACTGCTCTTGGATATCGAGACTGAATGTGGAGTGTGTGAGACGTGTCCCAGACACGAAGTGAGTGTGGCGTCCCAATCTGCGGTTCCTGTACCTCCGAGAGGGGGGCAGCCAGAGAAGGACGAAGTGGTTGGTTAACAAGAAGCGTGAAAGGGTCTCGATGGGGAACTATAGTTCCAAGGTTGGGTCAGGAAAGATCCAGGAAGAAAAGGTGCCTAGGGAAAGGATTGATATTCCGCCAAATAGTCCCTTAGGGCGGATGTTAAAACTATGGAAGGAAATTCCATGTACTCAAAACAAGGATAAAAAAATATATGATAAATTTCTGTTGTTTTGTCTGGACTAAGGAGAGTATTAGACCACCTGCAGTCTTCTGGCCTAAGTTTGGGGCAGGGGAAATGTGGCTGTGTCAGACATTAAACATCCATGTAAATAATAAAAGGCCATATTCTCAAGAAGAATCTGATTATGCCAAATGTTGGGTGGAGAATGGGATAGAAAATATATGCTACCTAGGGGGAAAGACAAAGAAAGAGAAAGAAAAAGTTTCTGAGAAAGACCCTGAATGTTGGGACCCTCTGTCTCAGCTACCGCCGCCATATGCACCCCTGGGTGGAGGGGAAGGGGCTGGCGGAGCCGACCCAGAAGTCCCAGCTGAAACAGCACCCCAGGCTAGGGAAGCTCATGTGACCAGAGAGGTGCCCAATTAAAACAAAACACACAAAACCTTCCCTTTCCTGAGGGAACTCGGAGAAGAACCAAGAGTGCCACACTAGGGTCAGATAGAGACAAATGGGGAAGATCAGAGGATCCATCCCCAGATGTGACTCACGGAGGGACAAACATGTACCCTCTAAGGGAAGTCCCGACAGGTCCAGGGCAAATGGGGTATGTAAATGCCCCACTTAATAGTTCAGACATAAGAATTTTTAAGAAGGAAATGAAGCCTCTGATGGAAGACCCAGTGGGGCTCGGAGAACAAATAGATCAATTTTTGGGACCTAATACGTATACATGGGAAGAGTTGATGTCCATCTTGGCCATCTTGTTCTCTGGGGAAGAACAAGCCATGATCAGAAGGGCAGCCCTGTCTGAATGGGACAAGGAACACCCTCCTGGACAAGGGGTGGAACCAGCTGATCAAAAGTATCCCAATCTTGACCCTGGGTGGGATCACCAGAGGAATTCACACAGGATTAAAATGAAAGACCTTAGTACCTTAATGATCAAAGGAATTAAACACGCAGTCCCTAGGTCCCAGAATCTGACCAAAGCCTTTGAGGTACAGCAGAACAAGGAGGAGTCACCATCTGACTTCCTTCAAAGACTAAAAGATCAAATGAGGAAATATTCTGGTATGAGCCTTGAAGATCCAGTGAGTCAGTCCCTCTTAAAAGTCAATTTTGTGACAAAGTCATGGCCAGATATTAAAAAGAAACTTGAGAAATAGACAGTTGGAGTGATAAAAATATCGAGGATTTATTAAGAGACGCACAAAAAGTGTATGTAAAAAGGGAGGATGAAAAAGAGAGGAAGAATATAAAATTGATGGTGAATACAGTGGACCAAGTTATGAAGAAAAAGATGGAGGCTAATGGTCAGAAGGGACAACAAGGAAAAATGTGGAGGGGAAAGTGTAAACAGGGAAAACCAGGCTCAAGCAGACAAAATCAGGATGGGCAGTTGGGGACAGGAAGAGGTCAAGAAAGAGGAGGACAGAGAGCTGGATGTTTCCAGTGTGGAAAAGTAGGACATTTTAAAAGAAAATGTCCCGAGATCCAAAGGGAAGAAAGGATTATCCCACTAATGAATATAGAAGAGGATTAGGGGAGTCAGGGGTATCCTTTTAAAAGGACCCACCGGGAACCCTTGATAAATTTAAAGGTGGGGCCAGGAGAAGAGGATACAGTATTTCTTGTAGATAGTGGAGCAGAAAGAACCTCCCTTAATTACAGACCTGTAGGAACCCAACTGTCCAATAATTTTGTACTAGCGTCAGGGTAGGAGGCCAAATTCGGACCCCAATGTTTGAACCAATGCAAATTAAACATAAGAAAGAAGAAACAATGTGTCAGCCTCTTTACTTACCAGAATTAGGCACGAATTTGTTAGGAAGAGACATGATGACAGAACTAGGGCTAGAAGTAAGGGTGGAAAACAAAGAAATGGTGGTAAAGATGGCAGTTCTTTCAGAGGAAGATATCAAGAGATAAACCCGAAGTATGGGTTAAAGAGGGGAATAGAGGAATTTTAGATATACCTCCATTAAAAATAAAGTTAAAAAGGGAAGGTGAAGTAGTATGTCAGAAACAGTATCCTTTACCATTGGAAGGAAGGGCTTGAAGCCAGTCATAGAAACTCTGGTGCAAGATGGGTTGTTAGAACCTTGCATGTCACCTTATAACACCCCTATGTAACTACCAGTAAAGAAAACCAGATAGTAGTTACAGATTGGTGCAGGACCTAAGGAAGTTGAACCAAATAGTTCAGACCAGACATCCTGTAGTGCCTAACCCATACACTCTTTTAAGCAGAATTCCACATGAACATGGGTGGTTTAGTGTAATTGATCTTAAAGATGCATTTGGACCTGTCCTTTGGCTGAGGAGAGTAGGGATATGTTTGCCTTTAAGTGGGAGGATCCAAATACTGGAAGAAAACAACAATTCCGATGGCGAGTCCTCGTACAAGGATTCACTGAGAGTCCAAACTTGTTTGGACAAGTATTGGAACAACTCTTAGAGCAATTTAAAATGCCATCAGGAACGCTCCTCCTCCAGTATGTGGATGACCTTCTAATTTCAGGGAAAAAGAAAGGCCCAGTGGCGGAGGCCACAAAAGCGCTGTTAAATTTTCTAGGACAGAAAGGACTGAGAGTGTCAGAGTCCAAACTTCAATTTGTAGAAAAGGAAGTAAAATATTTAAGGCATCTCATAAGTGAGGGGAAAAGAAGAATTAGCCCTGAAAGAGTAAAAGGGATAGTCGAAACACCCCTACCCAAGACGAAAAGGGAATTTAAAAAGTTCCTAGGGTTAACAGGATACTGTAGGTTGTGGATAGATTCCTATGCGGCTAAAACTAAAGAACTGTATCTGAAATTATTGGAAGAAAAGCCAAATGAATTAGTGTGGACAGATGGAGAAAAGAATTGATAAAAATCCTAAAGCACGATCTGATAACTGCTCCAGTATTGGCTCTTCCTTCTTTAGACAAACCATTTCATTTGTTTTGTCAGCATACAAGAGGGAACAGCTTTGGGAGTGCTCACCCAGAAATGGGGAGGACAGCGAAAGCCAGTAGCATACCTATCAAAAATTCTGGATCCGGTCTCCCGAGAATGGCCAGAATGTATTCAGGCAATATCAGGAACAGCTCTGTTGGTAGAAGAAAGCAGGAAGCTAACTTTTGGAGGGGCACTAGTGGTCAGTACGCCTCATCAAGTTCGCACCATTTTGACACAAAGGGCAGGGAGATGGCTAACAGATTCTAGAATCTTGAGATATAAAGCGGTCTTAATAGAAAAAGAGGATTTAATCCTCACCACTGAAAATTGGTCTGAATCCAGCCACGTTTCTGACAAAAGGGAGAACATGAGTGTGAAAATTTAGAGTACAATTGTCTGGATATCATTGAATATCAGACCAAAGTGAGACAAGACTTAAAAAGACCTTCCACTGCATGAGGGAACTTGCCTATTTATAGATGGGTCCTCCCGTGTATTTGGAAGGAAAAAGACACAATGGGTATGCCGTAATAGATGGTAACACTAAAGAACTAACAGAATCAGGAAGGTTGCCCAATAACTGGTCAGCCCAAACCTGTGAACTGTATGCTTTAAATCAAGCCCTCAAAGCTTTAAAAGAAAAAGATGGGACCATCTATACGGATTCTAAATATGCTTATGGAGTAGTACATACATTTGAAAAAATATGGCACAAGAGGGATTAATAAATAGCAAAGGAAAAGAACTAGTACACGGAGCACTAGTACAAGAAGTGTTAGAAAATTTACTTTTGCCTAGAGAAATAGCGGTGGTCCACATAATTGGTCACCAAAGAGGTGCATCCTTTGAAGCAAGAGGGAATGCATTAGCAGATGAAGCAGCTAAAGAAGCTGCTATGGGAGAAGAAGTAGTAAAAATGAACATGCTAACCCCTAGGTTGCCAAAAACAAAAGAAAGGCCGTATGGACGGAAAGGGAGATGTTAGGACTAAAAGAATTAGGAGCAACTGAAATAGAAGAGGGGAATGGATACTCCCAGATGGCAGAGAAATGGTCAACAAACAAATAATGAGAAGAAATTATGGCTATTTTACATGAAGGGGGCCATTGGGGAGTCCAAGCTATGTGTGATTTGGTACTTAGAGAATATGGGTGTATCGGGATACACACAGTAGCAAAGCAGATCTGCGAACGGTGTATGATCTGCAGAAAAAATCAACAAAAAGGTGCTAAGAAAGCAACCACCAGGTGGGCGCAAGCCAGGGATTGCGTCCTTTCCAAAGTATCCAGGTTGATTTTACAGAACTCCCTCCAGTAGGCAGGTTGAAATATATACTGGTCTTAGTAGATCATTTAACCAACTGGGTAGAAGCATATCCAATGTCAACTGCCACTGCAACTGGAGTAAGTAAAATTATCCTGGAACACATTTTGCCCAGGTATGGAATAGTGGAACATATTGATTCAGACCAGGGGAGTCATTTTACTTCCAAGGTATTGAAAGGAATCATGGAGGGAGTGGGAATTAGTTGGGATTATCATACACCATGGCATCCTCCATCCTCTGGAAAAGTGGAAAGAATGAATCAAACGTTAAAAGCCACCTTGCGCAAATTGATTTTGGAAACTAAATTACCTTGGACTAAATGTTTGCCCCTCGCTTTGTTAAGGATAAGGACCGCCCCACGGAAGGATATAGGAGTATCCCCATATGAGATGCTGTTTGGTCTTCCATACATGGGTCAACTTGGAGAATTGCCCCAATATGAGACCAAAGATCGGTTTTTAAAACAGTATATACTTGGGCTGTCGTCTTCTTTATCTTTTCTTAGGAGGAAAGGACTCCTAGCGCAAACGCCACCCCTGGAATTCGCAGTCCACAATATACAACCAGGACAGTGGTGTTGATCAAATCGTGGAAAGAAGCCAAACTCCAACCGGAGTGGGAGGGGCCTTTCCAAACGCTCCTGAATACAGAAACCGCAGTCCGGACAGCCGAAAAAGGGTGGACTCACTATACGCGAGTGAAAGGGCCTGTGGAAGAACCTCCAAACGCTAACACTTGGACAGTAATTAAAACACAAACACCCACGAAAATAGTTCTTAAGAAAGTTACCCATTAGATGGACAATACCATAGGGGATTCTGTACCAGGGTGGGATGCGGGACCAGATAACAACCCGGATTGGGATCCAGAGGAAAGATATGCAACAATAGTAGGTCCATTAGTGGACAGCTGGACTACAGGCCCAGGATCATCTGTGATCTGGGAAGAAATCTTGTGCCCATTCTGGGAATTAAGGATAGAGAAAGGGGACTTAGCGTTACCTAAATTAGGAACTGGGGAGCCAGTTCAGTTTTGGGTCATAAGATACCGACGGGTAGGAACTCAAGGACAGTGGCATGAGTGGTTTTTTCTTAGGAAAATCGGTGTCCGAGAAGTAGAAGGATATGAGTTACAAAACGAATTAGCAGTTCAAAATCGAGGCATTAGGCGTTGGGCCCACCAGGTGATCCAATTACCCCCACACTGAATAATTTCCATGAGTTGGAATGTAAGCAGTGTAAGTCAAGATTTGGATCAAATAAGGGAGGACTACTAAATCTGGACGATTCAGACGAGGAACTCCCATACACAACCTCTGATCCTTGGGAAGGAGAAACAAAGGGGTACATGTATTGTGGAGAAGGACTGTGGGCAGACCTGTAGTGAATGGGAGGGCCAAGTCCACTAGTGCTAGAAACTAGATCCTTACCTGTCCAAATCCAAGGTCAACAAAAGGTGATAATTGTGCAAAAGAAGTCCCGAGGTGGAAGACCTCAAATAATAGGAAATATTACTGTAGACATAGGATCCACACCCAGAGAGATCCCTCCAGGGGGAATCCCTTTGTTCCCAGGGTGGAGGATACAATATAATGCAAACTAGAGAATTAGTTGTAGCTGAAATAATCCTTGTAATCTTTCTTATTCTTAGTGGGTTAGTAACTATATGTTATATCTATAAACACAAGTTCTTTGGGTTTCCGCGTCAAAAGAATTGACAGAGGATTAGAAACCTTCAGTTCCTTAAAAGATTGTAACCATGACAGCCCGATTAATTTGTATAGGTATACTGATATCTCTGGTTGGCAACATCTCCACTACGTTTGTAATAAAAATTAGAGAAAGTAGTCAGACTCAAGTTGTAAAATTCGATGCCTGCAGCTTGTTGAAATGTGGAGATTTGAACACTCAGAGACGGTGGAGTTCCCAAGACAAATATATGTGTGTAGGGACGCCCTGTCGTCTGGTCCGAAGTCTTGTGGACCACACAATCCCAAGGATGGACGGCAGCGTCTCCTCACTCTAGAATAAAAAGTATGGTTTCAATTCGTAAAGGTCCTACTCGGTCAGATTGTGAAGAGGGGACTTGCAATCCAGTATGGGTATCCATCGTCCAAACATCTTGGAATGAATATCCCTCTGGTGGCCGGCCAACCAAATTCTCAATAAATCAGACTTCGTTTGGCATGGGAATAAGTGTTTCTGGAACTGATCCCGTTGCATGCTGTTTTAGATTAATAGTAGAAAAGTCAGATTCTGACCAAACCTTAGAGGCAACTGTCATGCCCAAAGTTAAAACTTTCCAAGCTCCTCTGAATGATCCGAAGGTAGTGACAGTAGTTGAGATTGAAGATCTGCGCCAAACATTTGAAGTAGAAACAGGGTATGGAGACACGAACACCTGGGTTGAATGGGTGAAGTATACTGCTAAAAGTTTGAACAAAAGTAACTGTTATGCCTGTGCATCAGGAAGGCCTGTAGCACAAGTAATTCCCTTTCCTC